>CM075193.1:25460616-25463116 GCA_037577475.1 Chaunax sp. Z400
AGCCTCCAAAGTTTCATCAGTCGATTCTGTTACATGTGCATTAGGTGACCAGTTACTCTCCGTTAAATGAAGCTCTGCTACACTGGAGCAACCCACAGAGAAATGTAGCTCAGCTACAGACACATGAAAAAAGTAGTTTAGCACAGAAGAGTTATTTTTTACTTTTGAAATTTTTTCAAACAGGCCAAAATGTTAAGGTCATTTCTTATTAAACAATAAGCAGTTTTCTCTCCTCCAAAACCAGTGTGACAAAAACCCAACAGGACATAATGTACAGTAAGTAAACTCAACCACAGTCACTAAAGAATGAAGCGTCTGCCTCCCTCTGCCTCGTCTCCTCTTCTTCATCCTCTTCTTCATCCTCAGGTGAACTCAGCTCATGTGTTATATACAGTAGTTATATATAGCTCAGGGACAGTGACACTGAAACATGAACAGACAAAAACATATCTAAACTATTAAAGTTTCACTGAAAAATGAAATACAGACATTAAAAATGATTTCATTTATTTTTGATAGTTTGCTATTTTGCTATTTTTCTCCATGTTTTTCTGTGACAGTTTTATAACACTGTCAGTATTTTTCTGTGTCACTGCTTTTCAGTTTAAATTCTTTGTCACTGTTAGATATAGGAGGTGTTCATCATAAATATGTCACTGTTCATCTGCTTCCTCTGTCTGTCTGTCTGTCTGTCTGTGTCATCATGCTATAAATCACAAACACTTCTGTGCCAACAGTTGTGACTATTTGGTTGCATGAGGTTTAATCAAAATACATAAAGACAGAGCAGGAACACAGATAGGAACACAGACACTGGGGAAATGCAGGCCTGGGGAACAGACACAAGAAACATGGATGAACTGAGAGAGAGAACACGAAGTGAATATAGAACGGAGGGAAGACGAACAAGACAGGTGAAAATAATGAACAATCAGGACAGGAAGTGTAACGCAAAAACACGAAATTAACTTACATTAAAAAATATAGTAAGCTAGTAATAAATGAATCAGGAAATAACTAACTAGAGCAAAAACCATGACAAACTAAGCAACTCCCAGAATAGTGCAGTATTTGAAGAGAGTCTGGTGTAATGTCAAAAATACGAAAATAACCTCCATCCCAAGTTTGTGGGGAAGTTTTTGCAGCCCATATTACATCCTGGTTTTCCTGGTGTGGAATAGGATATTTCTCTTTATAAAGAAAGCACAGAACCAGTTGGGTTTACTTCTAACTGTTCAGAACATCCTTTGCACCCTGGTGTGACACGTGTGACTGCAGCTCCTCTGTGTGGTTTGGTTTGTGACAACCAGTAATCGACATGTTGGTGTTCTTTGAAAATACTCTGCTGACTTGTACAACCAGCATCACTGAATTCTAACTTTAACTGTGGGTCTGAGGGAGTGTGTGTGTGTCTGTGTCTGTGTGTGTGTCTGTGTCTGTGTGTGTGTGTGTGTGTGTGTGTGTGTGTGTGTGTCCTTTGCTGTACGTCTGAAGGTTTGTGATAATTAATATGTGTAGTGGGCTTGATGAATGAGGACAGGTGCAGGATTTCATCATGCTTAGACAGGCTTACTCCCTCTCGGGCTGGAGGGATCCATGACTTACCCAACACCTCGAAAAGAACCTACACCCCTCTACGTGTGGCAGGATCTACCCTTGAAACTCTTTGTGTGTGTTTGTGTGTTTGAAACCTCAGTGTGTCTCAGGTGCTCCCTTAAACCAAAGTACACCTGGTAAACATGTGTCCTCGTGAATCTAATTCATTCATTTGTTCTGTCACTTTATACATACCTTAACACACCCTGTGCCTAATGTGAGTCATATAGTGTGAGTGTGTATCAGTGTTTCTCATAGGGTAATTACTCTATGCCATGTGTAGGAGTGTGATTAATGAGCTCCTGGTCAAAAGGCTGTGAACATAGATGTCCTGCATTTGGTCCTGAAGCACAGATACTGATATGAGAGAACTATTCATATTCTCTCCACCTGACACCCTCCAGCTCTGCAGAATGTGTTCTCGAACTCACCGTTATCCAAAATACGGCATCGTGCCCTCTAATATCAGGGACAGAAGAATCTGCAGGACGGTCTGTCATGTCTTTTTATGGGCCAGTCTGTTAAAGCTTTTCACAAATGTTTACATCAACATCAACATGAAAGTCTATATGAGATTATTTTTTATAAAAATCTAAAATATGTTATGTCAGATTCATAATTATGGATTTATTTAGTAAAGTCTCCAAAAAGCGGCTGCAGTTCAAGGCTGGATTACAAAGACACACCTTCACCCAACACACACCTAACCCTAAACCCTCGTTGGAATGGAATAATATTGAGCTTCAGGACAACAACAACATCTCTCACATGTAATTTAACATCCGTAACGTCGTGACGACACTGTTAATAGTCTTGTATGTCAGATTTGTAATGCCAGCAGCGCAGCGCTAACCTTAACTCATTTCTAGGTATGTTTCTAGGTAATTACCTTATAGAAGTTGCC
>CM075193.1:25468116-25538116 GCA_037577475.1 Chaunax sp. Z400
ATAAAAGCCTGCACATATTTTCTCTTTTCCTGCCAGTCACAAAAGGTTGAAGGAATTTCTCACTGCAGGGATTTGTTTTGATCACACTGGTTTGGACGTTTTTTTCCTGCCATGTCCCTGAGTTGGTGGAGTGATTGCAGACAGGTACATCAGCATAGATGTGTGATGGATTATACAGTGACAGCATCCATTCAGCGTAATGTGTTCACTTCAGTGACACCTAATGCTAATAAAGGATGCTAGTAACTTATCCTATACTGGTTTCTTTTATGGAAAAAAAGTTCCTTTTGCATTTGTCAAAGGACAAATTATTATGACTTCATTAAGGCATGTAGTACTACATCAGCTATCAGTAATGTATATGTAGTAACAGTATCTTAAGGCTGACTCATTGCAGCAACGATACATTAATTAATACAACTGAGAAATCTCAACCATCAAATGACTTCAGCTGCGAGCCATGTGATACTATTAATACATGTACATCATTACCTATAGTTGAATTCATTCATAGTTCTTCATGCATGAAGTCACAATAATTCATGTAGCCTTAGCATAAAGTGTGCCAGAACATGTAAACACATTTGTCCACATGTTCATGAGCAGAAGTGTGTGTCCTTCCTCCACTTGAAGAAACATTTTCACCTCAACCACCCAAGAACGGATGCCCATTGACAGGCGAACAACACAGATGTGACCAGGTTGTTCCACATAGAGGCCAGAAAAACAATTAAGAGACAGTAATGGGACTGATGGGGACTGTGGAACGGTAGGGGTGCTGCTATAATGGGGCAGAGTGATAGAGTTTCATAATAGATGATTTATAATAGTCTTTATTAAGTTTTTCACTTTGAACTTAACCTTTATTTTGTTGTATTGTAGTCCGTTAGTATTTGACTAAAGTTGTGATCCAAAGATTCCAACATTTTTATTTCCTATCATCTCCTGATGAATACATATATATGGTACTGAATGAATTCTTTAGTACTACACAAATACACTTTGTCCTCATGCTGGTGAACTGTGCTACGCCCAGACGCCGTCTGCATGCCTTATTTCAGTGTGTTCAAACCTCTGTAACTCTATGACAGTAGCACTCAGAGTGATTCTGACTGTTGGGGAAGAAATTCAGAGTGTTTCCTTTCAAGAGATACCAAACCTATGCATGTGCTACAAATGGTTCAAGATTAGCTTTCAATTTACTTTGGGTACGCACTGGATAGGCGTTTTAGGCTAATTTAGCAGGAATTTAGCAGGAATGCTAACATGTTAACAAACCTGCTTTTGGGCTAATTTACAACATCACAAGGAAGGAGACACTCATTTTATTTTCAAATTGGGATTTATGTTGATAGGCTTATGTTTCCAACAAAACGTTAAGAGGCTGTGTGTGATGCTTGGAGTGGGAATGCACAAAAGGAAAGCTTATATCCATGAAATAAAAGACTAGAGGAAGAGGCTGTTTCAACAGGATGGTCATCTAATTACAGTATGACAACGACATCTGATAGCATCAACGAAAATCATATCGACAGCTGTTGTGTGATAGAAGTGGGGTAATTGGAGAGGAGGGAATGTGGAACTGATGAAAAATAGACTGTAAATGAGGGGAGAAGAAGAGTGATGGACACATTCTAAAAGAAGAAGAGCACATTCAGGATAATTACATGGATGTTATCTATACTGTACTTGAAATGTAGCGCCCCCTCACCCCCTCTCTCCCCCGTCACTCGTTTCGCCATCGTCACCTTACCAACTGTCCCTCTACCTCCACTTCTCCTGCCTCCCATCCACACAAACAGTGACTGTTAAAAGCCCTTCATGGGCCAAAAAAGGAATTATTTATAGACCTTTATTTAGCCTCTGTTTAGCATGACTGCAACAATGGAACTCAATAGCGAGCTATCATACCCAAACTCTGCAACCTTCAGCCTGTTTTTTGAGATATCTGGAATTAGAAGAGAAGAAATGAGGTGACTCTGTGAACAAAGACAAGAATGGAGGAGACAGGAATGTTAGAGGTGGGGCTGGGGGTCGAGCTGAGGCTCATTCAGGAGAGAGATGCTGCTCCAGCCCTTGTGGTGGTTGTAGGCACGCGTCCATCCAGGAGTCCTGTTTCATATTGAAACATGACTTATTTACAGGGACACCGACTGAACAGTAATTAGCCTCATTTCCACTGCGTAGTACCGGCTCTACTCCACTGGTATCTGTTACTTTTCTGCAGGTTGTTTTCCATTAGTATAGTATATTAGGATAGTACCTTGTAGCACTTATGTCACTGTAAAACAGGTAAAATATTAGGCTACTGGACCACCTTTAGTCCTGAAACAGTCTCTTATTTAAGTTTTGGGTTAAGTTTTGTTAACTAATTTCTGTCAAGATTTCAAGGTTTCTTTAAGGATTTAGTCTTTTTTAACTTAGTCAATTAAACACATTTATTTTGGCCACTAATTTACCAAATGTATTGATCTTTAAATCAAAGTTTCTTAGAAATAGAAAATCATAGAACATAAAACACAATAATATTAACTTCCAATAGGGTCTAAACACAGTTTAAGTCAATTCAGTTCAATGAGCTCTATTCACAGAGGTCAGTTTATCCCTTGAAAACCCACAATCCTACCACAACAGCAGCCAAGTGGATTTTTGTTGTAAGGTGAATGGTGTCCTTTCAGTCCGAGGTAAGACGTCTGTGGGTGAAGCTCGCTCCTGTGTGGGTGCTGTCCTCAGCTGTCACACTGGGACCCAATCTGAATAGACTTTTTTAAGTACATGATTCATGATTCATTCATGATTAACCATTATTTAGTCATAACATAGAAATAACAGTCATTGGTGTATTTCGGAGTAAACCATGATGTTGGTGAGATTTTGTTCTGCATGATTGAAAACTAATTAATGTCCTACTGAAACAACTGATGATGTCACGACTTCCACAAAACTTACGTGACCAGGTAGTTGAGATGCTGATGATGATGATGGTCTGAACTCTGCAGACACATGTAGATACAGCAATCAGGCATCACCTTCATGCATGACAATGCCAGACCACATGTGGCTCATGTCTGTCATCGCTGTTAATGTTCTACATTGCTGAAACACGTGTGTTGTACTGGTTTTTCAAAATAGCAACAAATCATGTCAGGTTTTGCGCACCAACCAGCATAAACATAAATGTGTGCACACATAAGATGTATCTTATGATTTATCTTCGCAAAAGGCAGCGGCTGATAGCATGTTTTGATGTAATAGCCAAAAAATTTAATTACCTTCAATAGACCAACAAGAAGTATTTTGTAAACCTTCTACGTTATGACCTGGAGACTAACACACTGCAGCGTTAAACAACTAAAACCAACTCTGGTGAGGAAAATAACTCTCTGATCGGTGTTTCTGCAGCCGTCCAGCATCTCAGACAGCAAAGTTTTTCCCCACAACGAACGGTGCAGCAGAAACCTGCTCTCCACTGCTGATGTCACGTTAATAACCCAGCTCCACCTCCCAGTTGCTTTTTGTTGGAGTTTTATTTGCTCTGCGGTCTTCCTGTTTTACTTCAGTGGACTGAGGGCATTAGTGAATGGTTAGACACCGACATTCAATCCAGAATCAGTTCTGAAGCAAATCGGCATCCAGGTATTGTGATGGTATAGATTTGGGAATACAGTATTTATCACATATCATGCCAGGCCTCAAATGTTCTTTAAACTACAGTTACATTTACAGTGGAGCGACATTTCTTTTTCTTCTTCTTTACTTCCTTTTATTTCGACTGCTCCTGATCAGGGCTCACCACAGCGGATTTTTCCATCTGCACAGATTTTACAATGGATACCCTTGCCGACAAAACCCAGCCCATTTATACAGGCTTGGGACGAGCACAAAGAGTACACTGGCATGTGCACCTCCACAGTGGGGTGGCTTATAATGGTTAAAAAGCTCACCAGTAATACCTGTTGGTAATCGCAGCACACGTCCTATTGCTTTCCTATTTCTTCTGGATGATTTCAATGTCCTGCATAAATCAGAGACGCTCCAGTCAAATATTATCTTCACTGACTTTGCTGAGTCAGTGATTCTGGAGAACGACAGCTGATTGTTGAGTTTCATTCCCAGATACCAACACTTAACCAAAACATTGATATTTCACACCTGAGACATGAGACTCAGCCATCAGCTCATTTTCCAGAATCACATTAATCCCTGTTTCAAAAGACTTCACAGACACATCTCCATGACTGTCTCTTACATTCGTCATTGTCATTGTTGTTACATCTTCTTGATTCCAGAAAATACCTGAGGTTGCTCGTTTGGCCATGTCTGATCACTCTGACTCATCACTGTTTGCTGTTGAGGGTGGTTATGCAGGCTACAGCCTTCAGTCCGACTGTACTCAGTTCATGTCTTTCAGGGTGAACAGTGAAAAAAGCCATGGCTGATTCCTTCATTACATAGGCGAGGCCTCTGCTAAATTGTTCCTAGAGAGAATTATTTACATCTGACATTACAACAACCAGAGAGATTTATAAATATCAGATTTCAACATCTTTTCCTGGATAAACTTGGTAACTACTCAAAAATGGAACTCTTGCTGCGAAATGCATGACAGTCCCCGATGGAGCTGGTTCTGGGGTGATAAACCCAGAACTGAATGAATATACTACTCAAACTGAAGACACTCAGCTCTAGGGGTGAAATAATGTACCATGTTGTGTGATACTATTGATTATCAAAAACACTTCATCAATTTTTATCTCTGCCAAGGAGGTTAAGTGATCAGTTAGGTTTGTTTGTTTGTCTGTCAGGATTACACCAGTAGTTGACTGATTCTCATGAAACGTGGTGGGAGGATTGGATCCAGAAAAAGGGGCACACCAGGAAGTTTTTATTTGCTCTCTTCACTTTCTTGCAAGATAAGGCTTTTTTCCCAAATTTCTGCCTATTATGCATAAACTACCTGACATATTTTGATGAAACTTGGTAAAAGATTTTGGTGTGTAGAAATGAAGAACCCCTTAAATCTGGATCTGGGTCTTTTTTGAACATTTCTGTGATGTGGACTGCAGGGTCCACGTTAGACTGTTCTACCTTCTGTGAGCCACTTAGAAAGTGCCATGAGATACCTTTTGTTTTGATTTGGTGCTATGTAAATACAAATTGACTTGACCCCTCAGAATTTATCAGTTGAACCATGAAATGTGTCATGAAATGTCGTACATGTCTGAACACTGTTTGTAGATCAGAGGTGATACATTTTCGGTTTGCAGAACCAACCGCTGCGGTTTGTTTGGATGAAATATGAGAGGCCAAAGCCGAGATAAGAAGCTGAATTTCATCAGGGGCTTTATTTTAGCGGCAGACACGATGTGGTAAATGTTTTTTTCACCTTATGGCGACAGTGACACTGTATTAGAAACAGGGTGTGATTTGAAGGAATACATTAATCAGCTGGAGTCAGCTCTGACATATCAGATCAGTCCTTTGCTTACCTTTTAAAGGCAGTCTCCTCTGAGCAACCAGCTCTGACAGGTTAGTTATAGAGAGAACAGTTCAGTGTAAAAACTCACATCAAACATTCTCTGCTACAAAAGCCTCTCCCGATGGGTCTCTCAAGTAAATATATTGTACCTTAAATTAAATTGCCGTGGGAGGAGATAGTGTATTTTGGCTCCATCAGTCTGGATCCTAAAGAACCATTTTTCCAAAGGAGGAAGCTGTTAAATGAAATGGAAGAAGAAGGATGGGATTTGCCAGCCTTTTAACTCGTCGCCTCATGAAGCATGCTGGCTGTTCTGTGTTGGATGATAATCATTGACAGGATAAAGCAGTTAGAATGAAAAATGTCACTTATTTGGAGGATTTTTTGGATCTCTTTTGCACGGCCTGGCTGCCATGAAAATGACTGCTTCTTCTGCCATGAAGCTCTGAGTCTCTGTGAGCACGTTCCAGGGTCCTGACACCAGAATCACCGAGTACTCCTCCATCTTTACCGACACACACCCCGGGGACTTTTCCTTTGGCCCTTTTGGCTGCACTGAATCCAACCATGTCGTACTGATTTGTGAATACAATCGGTGTCATCGGTAATTTCTTGTATAATGTAAACAAATGATTGTAAACAGGAATCCAGGTGCAGATAATTATTTTCTTCATTTAGATCACTTCTATAGAGCTAAATATATAGTTAAAAAGTGTTTTAAGGCAACTAATTCTTATTGGGTATTATAAAAAACAATTTGTCTGTATTTAACGTCTTGTTTATAAACCAGGTGAATCCACACTGTGCAGCATTTCATTAATAATGATCTGGTCTTGGCCTGCCTCCATCTCTCTCCATGTTCTTCTCTCTCTCTGCCTGCCATGTCAAGACGTTGCAGACAGACATTTTAGCGGAGACAGGGGGAGTGGTTACCACCGCTGATGATGTCATGTCTGGCCTTTTAGCATTTAGCATGTTTTATAGTCTAATTCAAAACAAAGAGAACTATGTTTTGAGGTTAGGCTGAACGATCTCACACATGCACAGACAAGCTTAACACAAGATGTGTAAAATGGGCATATAGTCCCACTATGTACTGACAAATTATTCTACTGTGACACAAAACCGTTCAAAGGCATGGCTGCATACCCAGTTAGTGTTTGCTAAAAAAAATGTTCTACCTATTTTATTAGACCTGCTAAATTTCAGGAATTTCAAAGAATGAAAATGTTTAGTTGCACTTTGGGTGCATGTATGTTTAATGGTCACAACTTTCCAGTGGATTTCCAGTATAGATTTCCATCTCTGTTGAACCTCAAGAACCCCTCTCTGCATTATAGTTCTTGCATTTGCAAGTAAAAAAAAAAATTACTCATTTGTCTTTTGACAAAATGTAGGCATAAAACACAACAATGGTTTGTCATAAAAATAAAACTTTGTGTAAACCTTTATGAATTATTTTGTTTTCTCACCATCAGTAACGTTGGAAGAACAGATATTTGATCAGTCAGTGAACGCCCCTCAGATGGATGAACTTTATTGAATCTGATTTTGACAGTTCTGGAGAAAACATTCATGTTTTTGTTCGACCTCCAGAGGCTGGATGTGAACTGGGACTTTTTTTGCATTTTAACCAGACAGAAAAGGAAAAATGATAAATTATCTACAAACATCTTGAACGCAGATTTGAGGCTGTACAAATGAAATTAAACCCAGCCAGCATTACTTCAGGCAAACATTGGTCTATAAAGAGGTCCTATTTGAATGACTTAGGGTGTGTCTGACAGTACATACTCTGGGCACAAAGTAAGGGTCTTTTATGGGCATGACATGAATCAACCCAATCAGAGCATCATCCCTCATTCCCTTTAAAAGCCAGGTGTACTTGCACCTTTACCATTCCGTCCCATTATGTGTAATAGGTCTAGTGATGCACATGGATCGCAGTCAACAGTTCAGTCAAGCCACTTTATAGAAATTACCATTCTAATTAATAGCTGATGGTATGCAGGTGGGTGAAATAATACATCATTAATGAGAAAAATATTCATTACATTATCTGCAGCGATCTCCGAGGAGCAGAAATGATGTGTGTCTCCATGTCTGTGCCATTTACACGGGAGGCACAGCAGCTTATCTCATTACTTACATCTCCTAACATGCAGACAGGATCTAATCTTAATGTTCTGTGTTCTTTTATCCAAATCTGGATCACGAGAGGCTTCTTTATGGACCACAAAGCCTTTTGACAGAAGGCTGAAAAAGATTTATTTTGTTTTAGTGTTAATCATTTTTCATTTTGAATGACGTGTCCAGCTCAGGAGTGCACCCTGGGTTCAGGACTACCGCTTTCTACCATAAGCTACTAAGAACGCAAGATGCATGTAGCTGAATCGGCTCTCTGCTGTCCAACAGTTGGCAGATTTATGTACATCTAAAATTAAGACTTCCTGCATGTAAGAGACTGCTGTACTGGACTTGCCTACAGAGAGTTTAATCCTCTAATTCTATTTCTGATTTCTTCAGTTTGACGAGAGGCATGAGTCCATATTTATAGGTATCTAAGTGTTCGGACCTCAGTGGGGTGGAAGGTTGACTTACTGGACCTCTTTCAATTTTAATTGAAGACCCCTGGTCTACACATCCAGAAGGTCCCACACACAGTCCAGGTTCACGCAGTGAAACGGTCCAGGCTCACACAGTGAAACGGTTCAGGTTCATACAGTGAAACAGGTTCATACAGTGAAACGGTCCAGGTTCACACAGTGAAACAGGTTCATACAGTGAAACGGTCCAGGTTCACACAGTGAAACAGTCCAGGTTCACACAGTGAAATGGTCCAGGTTCACACAGTGAAAAGGTTCAGGTTCATACAGTGAAACGGTCCAGGTTCAGACAGTGAAACAGGTTCATACAGTGAAACAGGTTCACACAGTGAAACGGTCCAGGTTCACACAGTGAAACAGGTTCATACAGTGAAACGGTCCAGGTTCACACAGTGAAACGGTCCAGGTTCACACAGTGAAACGGTTCAGGTTCATACAGTGAAACAGGTTCATACAGTGAAACGGTCCAGGTTCACACAGTGAAACAGTCCAGGTTCACACAGTGAAACGGTCCAGGTTCACACAGTGAAAAGGTCCAGGTTCACACAGTGAAACGGTTCAGGTTCATACAGTGAAACGGTCCAGGTTCACGCAGTGAAACGGTCCAGGTTCACACAGTGAAACAGTTCAGGTTCACACAGTGAAACGGTCCAGGTTCACACAGTGAAACGGTCCAGGTTCACACAGTGAAAAGGTCCAGGTTCACACAGTGAAACGGTTTGGAGTAGAACAGACGTCCACCTGATAAATCCTGAGGCACCGCTATACGTGACTTCAAATGTCTATGAGGGTGGAGTCTCTAAATGAGAAATCTTCCGGTGATCTCCAAACCTGGGAACCACTTACCTGAACTCCTATGACGTTAACTTAAAACAATTCTCTGCAGTGGTTTGACAGGTCAAATAACTCAGGCTCACATCATAATGAAAATGTGTCATTTAAAATGCCATAACAAAGCTCATATTATGCCAATGTGCATTTTAATTGAGCGGAATAAAAGAAGTGCTGAGGCAGCACCATCTGATCACACTGGCAGGAGCAGGAAGCAAATTGGTCATGCAAAACCAGACCCTCTTCAACAAACCAATTAATTATTTATGGGCTTCAGTGGAGCAGAGGAACTTAATTTATTGTTATCATTAGAGGAGTGTTCTGTTTTGGTCCAAATGAGGACGGCTCTGGCTACAATTACAGGCTCCACAGATTAGAGAGAACGTCATATGACTGTGGCAGGCAGCAGCTTTCTCAAACTCCACTGATGAACTGCAGGATGGGCTGCAAAAATAAAATCTGGCAAGGACACGTCCAATGTTGACATGGGAGAATAAAGAACTGCAAAATAAAAACAAAAAGTTATCATGTGACTACTACAGTAGGACAATCTTTTCCACCGCACTGTGGTCAGTTTTCTCACAAATGTCTTGAATCTTAACCATCCAACAGCAGGTGAATGAATTAAATGAGGCAATAATATCTGTTACATTATGGAAATCTCTGTAGTAAAGGCCTAAATAGGAAGCTGCTGCAGCGTCGCTAACAACATTGCTGCTTTTCTCTGATAAATATGATCTTACAGACTCACAACTCATTTTAGCAAGAGATAAAACAGCCAAAATGAGCTTCTCTGTCAGGTGGCTGGGCTCAGGTAAAGATGTCTGAGTAGAGCTGCTGCTCCTTCCTGTTGAGAGGACTCATCATAAACAACATTAAGACTTCATAAAGTGACACACGACAGTCCTGCAGTGAAACTTACAGCAGATGTTCGGTTTATGTACCTCCCCCACTGTAATAATTGTGAATCACTGAATTAAAAATTGATTGACAGCTGGTCTTTGACTGACAGAGGCTCAACCTCACGTTTAAACTGCCACCTGCTGCTGTGGAGGGTGAAGGACATTTGTGAGAAAATCCTGTACTGTAATTTGTACATTCTGTATTTTTCTCTGCACCATGACATAATAGTAAAATGTCAGCGTTTCATCTGACTGATTGACATCAGCGGAGAAGGGGGCTGGGACAGAGCCATGTGGACCAGAGTTGACTGGTTACGAGGTCGTGATATGTGAAAGTATTTGATAGACCACACGGGCCTGTTGATCAAGACACATACCAGTCAATTTTCAACTGCAGGTTGTTTGTCTCTATTGTTATACAGTCATTTATTTGCCCAACTGTCCAGCAGCCCACAAGGACAACTTTCTGTACTCCAGATGGCCAGGAAAAGAAAATGACACTCTAATGTCGGCCTCGGATTTCAGGAGTTTCTGGCTGATGTCATCCTGATTCAGCACTGCCTAAAATCCGAGGAGAGGATCTTAATCAATACTGATGTTTGGCCCAGATTATCTGGTACTGTGACATGAGATCCAGTCGTAAACCTCCAGGACAGATTGAATAGTCATGATTCTCCAGAAAAAAAATAGAAACTCTGCATTCAGAGGAAGAATTACAGTAAAAAAAAACAAAGAGATCTCCAGTAAGGATGCTTCATGAACACACAAGGAAGGGAGAGGCAAAAGTTCCACACTGCAGGTTTAGAGTAAAAGAACAACTACTATAAATATGTATGTAACACAAACAAAACATGAGTTGAGTGAAGTTTGTGCAAATAAATAATGTCTGTCTTTGAATTTTACCACAGTTCTAATATCATAATGAAGAAATATGCAACAAAATGTAATTGCTTTATTCAAATGACGTGTTTCAGTGACATGAAAAGGTATCTTTTAATTGAGAAGTGTCAAAGTTCTACTTTGGCAAAATTATAAAGATACGGGAAAAACAGAGTTAAAATTCATGACAGAATCAATGAAAAAACATGAATTGCTGTCAGACTCTTTGCTGTGTTTTGATCATTAAATCAAGTCAAATCAGTGTACAACACCTTCTGTCCTGAGACCCTTGGAGTGAGTGACAAAAATGTTCACATAAAAGTTTGTTTAACAGGAAACTGGGTTCAATTTTACTCTCTAGGAGGAGTTAGTTAAAATACAGAGCCTGTAAATGGTAAAATGAATTAACATGAAATCAAAAATGGCTGACTTTTTGTGGATTTTGATGTGAAACACATGCGTTACAAATTTCCTACTTCTACATGAAACGTACGTCCGGGACAACTTCTTTGAAATTTTTATGGGGTTGCTGTGGAGGCATTTTGCCACATCCAATCCTAAAAATCAGGTCACAAGCATGAAACGAGTCTTCACATTATCTAAGCCCCTGGACAATATGTTCAATAAGAATGATAAAAATCATTAAGTTAATTAATTAAAACATTTAATACTGCTGCTGCTGCTACTACTACTACTTATAATACCAAATGCAATGACCATACATGTCAATAAACATAAGTAAGCATTTTCTGTGGCCAGCCTGATCAGTGAAATAACTTTGATTTGTTGTTGTTTACACCTCCACAGAAGCAAAGCGCCATAACACCAGGGCCCTGAGTGAAGATCCCATTGTTTCTGATTAGTAGTTCATTATTTGCTACCGGTCTAGCTCTCTGCCCAGTGCATGATTAGCAAGCTGGTGAAGGATAGGTAATGATGATAATACTAAGCTCAATAGCTGTTTTATAGGCCGTGGTGCTTTCCGATGCTTGTGCTAATTGCTGGTGTGATTAGTGAGGTGTCTGTGCCCTCTCTGGTTGCTCCAGCTGTCCTGTGAACTGAGCTCCTGCAGACCGGAGTAAGGGGTAGGTGTGGGTGTACAGCAGATCATTGCAGAAGGAAGACACAGGGGCAAAATCGACTTCCCACTTTTTCTGCCCCAGTCAGCCCTTTCCTGTCTGCTGCAATAAAGACAAATTAACTTAAAGGCAATCAAACAATTTTTTTTCTTGATCTCTAGGCAATAAAGTAATCTGTTTCTAATCATCAGTGAGAGGAATCTGAAAGGAGATTGGCTGATCTGATAACTTGAACTTTCAGCTTGTGTGCCTTCTGTCAAAGTCTACCTTGAACTCTCTATACAGCTGGGTGCCCTCAAACATAAAGTTCTTTACTCTGAATGTGTTCCTGTTCCTGTTAGACTGGAGAAAATACAACATGTTGGAGGTGATATATGCGTCTGAAACCTTTATGTGTATCTGCCATTCAGTCTGACCTCAGTACTTCAGTTCTTGAAACACAGTCATCGCTGCTGGGGTCAAGCACACATTCAGCTCTGAGACTGAAATGACAGCAGTCTTACAGAGGCTGATATTCAGATACATTTTCCAACCAGAGGCTTTGTATAAATGAATTTGCATGGATTTCAGCCTGTCTTTGCATACTTCTCTACATGACCTGGCTCACTAAACAGCCTTGTGTGTTTCTCAAGATGTCTCTTGCTTTCTATGACGTAAAGGAGAATTATAATGAAAGAAAAAATAAAATAAAATTATCACCCAGCAGCAAGCTGGGTGATAATTTTATTTCATTTTTGATAAGTGCAGCTGTCTGTGCCATTTACACTCCATTAATTATTTATATCTCCTGAAATCCAGCGGGATCTAATGTTAATTAATGTTCTTCAACATATCAAAAGGTCCCACACACAGCCCAGGTTCATACAGTGAAACAGTCCAGGTCCACACATTGAAACACTCCAGGTTCATACAGTGACACAATCCAGGTCCACACATTGAAACAGTCCAGGTTCATCCAGTGAAACAGTCCAGGTTCATACAGTGAAACTGTCCAGGTTCATACAGTGAAACTGTCCAGGTTCATACAGTGAAATGGTCCAGGTTCATACAGTGAAACGGTTCAGGTTCACACAGTGAAACAGTCCAGGTTCATACAGTGAAACAGTCCAGGTTCATACAGTGAAACAGTCCAGGTTCACACAGTGAAACAGTCCAGGTTCATACAGTGAAACAGTCCAGGTTCATACAGTGAAACAGTCCAGGTTCACACAGTGAAACAGTCCAGGTTCACACAGTGGAATGGTCCAGGTTCATACAGTGAAACGGTCCAGGTTCATACAGTGAAACGGTCCAGGTTCATTCAGTGAAACGGTCCAGGTTCACACAGTGAAACAGTCCAGGTTCACACAGTGAAGAAGTTCAGGTCCACACAGTGAAACAGTCCAGGTTCATACAGTTAAACAGTCCAGGTTCATATAGTGAAACAGTCCAAGTTGATATAGTAAAATAGTCCAGGTTCATACAGCGAAACAGTCCAGGTTCACACAGTGAAATGGTACAGGTCCACACAGTGAAACAGTCCAGGTTCATACAGTGAAACAGTCCAGGTTCATACAGTGAAACAGACCAGGTTCATATCGTGAAACAGTCCAGGTTCATATAGTAAAATAGTCCAGGTTCATACAGTGAAACATTCCAGGTTCATCTAGTGAAACAGTCCAGGTTCATACAGTGAAACAGTCCAGGTTCATACAGTGAAACGGTCCAGCTTCATTCAGTGGAACGGTTCAGGTTCACACAGTGAACGGGATTCACAGAGTGAAACAGTCCAGGTTCATACAGTGAAACACCCAGGTTCATAAAGTGAAACAGTCCAGGTTCACACAATTAAACAGTCCAGGTTCACACAGTGAAACAGTCCAGGTTCATACAGTGAAACTGTCCAGGTTCACACAGTGAAACGGTACAGGTCCACACAGTGAAACAGCCCAGGTTCATACAGTGAAACGGTCCAGGTTCATTCAGTGAAACGATGCAGGTTCACACAGTGAAACGGGGTTCACACAGTGAAACAGTCCAGGTTCATACAGTGAAACAGACCAGGTTCATATAGTGAAACAGTCCAGGTTCATATAGTAAAATAGTCCAGGTTCATACAGTGAAACAGTCCAGGTTCATCTAGTGAAACAGGCCAGGTTCACACAGTGAAACAGTCCAGGTTCATACAGTGAAACAGTCCAGGTTCATACAGTGAAACAGACCAGGTTCATATAGTGAAACAGTCCAGGTTCATATAGTAAAATAGTCCAGGTTCATAAAGTGAAACATTCCAGGTTCACATAGTGAAACAGACCAGGTTCATATAGTAAAACAGTCCAGGTTCATTCAGTGAAACATTCCAGGTTCATCTAGTGAAACAGTCCAGGTTCACACAGTGAAACGGTCCAGGTTCATTCAGTAAAACGGTTCAGGTTCACACAGTGAACGGGGTTCACACAGTGAAACAGTCCAGGATCATACAGTGAAACAGTCCAGGTTCATACAGTGAAACATTCCAGGTTCAACTAGTGAAACAGTCCAGGTGCACACAGTGAAACAGTCCAGGTTCATACAGTGAAACAGACCAGGTTCATATAGTGAAACAGTCCAGGTTCATATAGTAAAATAGTCCAGGTTCATACAGTGAAACAGTCCAGGTTCATACAGTGAAACAGTCCAGGTTCACTCAGTGAAACGGTCCAGGTTAATTCAGTGAAACGGTTCAGGTTCACACAATGAACGGGGTTCATACAGTGAAACAGTCCAGGTTCATACAGTGAAACAGTCCAGGTTCATACAGTGAAACTGTCCAGGTTCATACAGTGAAACAGTCCAGGTTCACACAGTGAAACGGTCCAGGTTCACACAGTGAAACGGTCCAGGTTCGCACAGTGAAACAGTCCAGGTTCATACAGTGAAACAGACCAGGTTCATATAGTGAAACAGTCCAGGTTCATACAGTGAAACATTCCAGGTTCATACAGTGAAACGGTCCAGGTTCATATAGTGAAACAGTCCAGGTTCATATAGTAAAATAGTCCAGGTTCATACAGTGAAACATTCCAGGTTCATACAGTGAAACGGTCCAGGTTCATTCAGTGAAACGATCCAGGTTCAGACAGTGAACGGGGTTCACACAGTGAAAAAGTCCAGGTTCATATAGTGAAACAGTCCAGGTTCATATAGTAAAATAGTCCAGGTTCATATAGTGAAACAGTCCAGGTTCATATAGTAAAATAGTCCAGGTTCATACAGTGAAACAGTCCAGGTTCATATAGTAAAACAGTCCAGGTTCATATAGTAAAATAGTCCAGGTTCACATAGTGAAACAGTCCAGGTTCAAACAGTGAAACGTTTCAGGTTCACACAGTGAAATAAACTCAAAATATTTTATTTAGTAAATTTCCATTATCATCATGGTTGATTTTACCCCCCCCCCCCCCCCCCCCCCCATGTTTCTGTTCTTCATAGGCTTGCTGGCAGCACAGTGTTGAACAGCTACCCAGGTTTTCCTCTCTCTCTGCCTCTCTGTCTCCCTCCCTCTCTTTGCTGTGTCAGTTGAGTTGGCCCAGAGCCGGGCAGGCAGCCATGTCCATCAGCCTCATCCATCAAGCAGCGGGCCGGATGGCAGAGAGGATGACGGGCAGCAGAGAAGGGGCAGATGTTTTCCAGGAACTGATATGTGTTCATGTCCACGAGGGATGTCATTACGTAGCAGACAGAGAAACATGTAGCTGATTAGCGGCTTATTAAGTCAAGGACACTGGCTCTTGGTGACACACATGGCTTCCATTCTGGCTTTTGGTGCTGATGGCAGTCATTGAGAACCTGAGTATCTCAGACAGATAACCTCTCCTTCTAATTAATCACTGCCCTGATCAACTCCTTTTGATTTACCGATAAGCTTCTGAATAAACACTGCTTTTGCCATTTTGAGTATATTCTCCCTCTGCCTACAGGGGAGCACTCAGAGGTCCATAAGGTTTGTGAATTTATCTTCCAAAGAGCACACTGTGTTGTTCAAAGTAAATAAAGCAGCATCTCCCTGAGGGCATGTTAGGATTATAGGAAGTGAGGAAAGTGGACAGCACAGCCGGGAGAGGGCTTCATCCCTGATCAAGGACAATGGCTAAATTGGTAATGCTGAGAATCTTATCTGAACCCTGTGTTTGCTCCTTTGGTTGGATCTCCTGTGCTGTCGTCTGTTTCCTCTGGACAATAAACTTCTCTGAGTGGAGTTTAGACATGTGGATTTACTCCAAATCACTTCAACAGCTTCTTTTCTCTGTTTTTCATTCTCCCTCCATCGCTGCCTCCGCTTTTTATCACCTATATGTTTAATACAGTATATAGTGTGCTGCATCATAAATTGCAGCGATGTATGTGTCTTTTCATCTATTTAGAGCATTAAATGGGCTCAAAGTTATGAGCGAAGAGAAAAATACAGGCAGTGGTGGAAGACTTAATGTGCCTCTAGGAAGTGAAATAGAATAGTGTTTCACTAACAACACTGTTCTGTGTGGAAGTTATGAGGATAATATTCCTCTGGACAGCAGTTACTAATTGGTTGGAGAGGTAGAAGCACAGCTAACCGCAGATCTCATCTCAGACTATCCACAGACTCAGGTGGACCTTTGATTATACGATGGGTTATTATATATCTTATTTGTATATATACAGTAAGTAGGTACTGGGGAATAAGTAGCAGGTCTTGTGACAAGAATCTTTTCACTTTTAACTGTATTTAAAAATATATATACTGTAGTTATTCTCTACTACTGGGTTAATAGTCTGTTTTTACTTCCTAGATCTATAGCATGTTTGTGCTACAGAGCAATGAAATGGACTGTTTATTCAACTGCTGGGTTCTGTTATTGCAGCTTATATATGATTAACTGATCATTAATATGGATGGGAGAATTTACTGTAGTTATTATTTTACTGGGCATCTCTTCTATTAGGCCTACAGGGTGGAGTATGACCATAAAACTGATCAACAGTCTGGATGCTTGAGGGAAAATGGAGATGGGTGGGTGTTATAGTATTATTGGTTGGTTCAAGCTAACTTAACTATTAACATTTTACTGAACCTGCAGAGAACATGACTGGATTTAGCCTATTTAAATGATGTCTTTTACATTTTGATAGAAAGGAAAATACTTATTTTAACCTTTATTGTGTATTTCAATGTGAATTTTAATAAAATTATATGTTCTGCCAGTCATTTAGGATGGACCAGCTTTACAAAAGGGTAAGCATTAGGCCCAAGCCCATTTGGCCCACCCACAATGCAACGCATGCCTGATGTCCTACCAGTGTGTTTATATACAGACTGACCAGTAACACTGTGGGTACTGGATAAAAGTGACAATAACACGAGCTAGATAAAGTTACAGCTGCATTACATCAACATATGGTTACAAAGAGTGAGTGACATCAGTGGTGGGTGTGTTCTCTCGGCTGATGGCAGAGCCACGAAGCGACACTGAAAACTGTCCTTTACCTGCCAAGACTGAAGTTAGGTGACTTCCTAGGAGGTGAGCATGTACATCTACACAGGAAGCAGGTGCTTGAGTATACATCGAAACAAAAAATAGTTCAACTGAATTTTATATATCGCCAATTTACTTTAAGGCTGATTAAAGCTCACCTTACTCTACTATAACATCTGACTGGATCAGTAACACTGGACAAGGAGAAGCTTGAGGACCTGGAAGTCTACATGGACGAGATATACCATCAGCTCGTCCTAGGGAAACCTACCAGGACGCCGACCCCATCTACAAAGAGAAGTCACCCAGAGGATTCACCTGGAGGAGCCACATCAGCCCCTGGAAGCAACTATGTGGATTTCCCCATGTCCATTGACAGGAAACCGTCCAGCTTTGATGCCCAGCTTTCTTTAGTGGAAGATCTCCACAAAGAGTTTCAGGCTCTGCGGGAGCCTCTGGAGTTTAGCCAGCAACAGGTGGTCTCCCTTACTGCAGAGAATGAGGTCCTCAAGGAGTCGGTCAAATCTCTCACAGAGGGACTGACACGGCTCTGCCAAGAAAATAAAAATATGAAGGAATCCATCTTGGACCTTCAAGCGCGCAGCATGAGGGACAACCTGGTCTTTGAATTTCTATGGAAGAACAAACCACCATGTATTTGTTTAAATACACTTCAAAAAACCAAAGATCAGGGTGGGTTAGAACTCTGGGTGTGCGGCTCCGGGACTCCGCTGTCTCTGGGCATGGGGCTGGTTCGTATGCCGAGGGGGCGGGGCTTCTCCGGGCCTAGCCCTTGAGGGGTGGGGCGGTGCTGGTCTCGGTGCTCCAGTAATGCTTCGGGGGGTTCTGGCGTGGCCCCCTGGGCCGAGAAGGCCTAGCTTCTCCCTGACTAGGGATGCCGATGAGTGTGGGTGCCAGTCAGGAAGCTGGCACCCTTGGACGGAGCAGTTTCTGCCTCCCTCTGTGACCCCCTGGCCCGCCACCTTGGGGGTGGTTATCGGGGGGGCTGTCTTCTCCGTTGCTTAGCAGACCTTGCACCGGGGGTTTGGGCAGGTCTCAGGTGGGCGATGTCTCAGGGCTGTGGGCTCCGATCGTGCTTTCGGGGGGCTGACCTCTGGTCGGGCCAGGGGTCTGCCGTCTCATGACCTTCTGTGGGCCAGCTCTTGGCCAGCGTGCTCCCTCTGTGGCCCCTGGCTGCCTTTCCTTTGGGGTGGGCATGTGTTTCACCTGGGGGCATGTGGCCTCGGGCCCTTCATGCTCTGTGGGGCCGTGGGGCGCCATGGTGATTTGGGTCCTTCTCTGCCTACCGCTGAGGGTTGGCGTGGTGTGGTAGCGACCCCTCACTTAAAACCACATCCAGTGACACACACACACATTAAGGTGAACAAGGTTACACAGTTATGGTTATAATGTTGATGCTATTGTAAATATTTCACTGCTGTTATTGTTGTTTTGTTGTTGTTGTTTGTTTTGCTGTTATTGTGGTTGTCTTCCTTGTCTCCCCAACCCCTAAAATGCAGATTATGCAACAGGAGGAGTATGTATTGAAAATCTTAGATCTGGAAACATGAGATTAATTATCTTTTTAAAAAAGTTTAAAAAAAAGTTTTTTTTATCTTACTCATTTCTAGATTAACCAAGTCATTTAGAGATTTATTGATGAGTAAAATGATCTTGCTGCATGGACAGTTAATTTCACTAGAATTAAGACATTATCTCCTCAGATTCAGTGTTTATTTCCTGTATTTTAGCTGCTCTTTTTTTGCAGTGTAAAAGAAAAAGATTTTTAAAGATCTTCTCTGTTCTCTTATTTTCACTTTTACATCTGCTGATCTGATCTTTTTCGGTCTGGCTGAACTTTCTTGCCTCCTTTGCCATGTTCCCAGATCTCTGCAGTTACTTTCTACCATGTTACCACAGCTGTTATTGTTTGCCCACTTATAAATACGACCCAACTTATATATAACATTAACCCTAATAAGACTTGAGAGACAATTCAAGATGTGAGCTATGAAGAGCGTTTCATGCAGCATGGACCCAAACCTTCACACCACTTGGCTAACATGTCATTTGCATTAAAAACAACAAGCCTGTTTGCCGGGAGGTGTGTTGTGATTTTTCCTCTCCTGTCTGCCTAATAGTTGCTCTCTGTTATCTCTGCCTTTGGCTGGCAGTGGGAGCTACAGTAACATGCTCTTGGTTTTTCTGCCATTTCTACACAAGTGTCAGGTCCGTTTTAACACTTGAAGGCAGAATGTGTCAGATTCACAGCCCTCACTTTCTCCAGGCTGTCTCGCTTCCAAGGTGAATCAGGCCCTGTCAACATAGAATCATCGCCCGTTGCATGGCGTTGGTAGACGGCCAGCAGTTAATAGTCCTGTCATGATTTACCAGGAAGAATACTCATCTGCTGTATAGAGAAATCACTTAGAGGTTAGAGTGTTTATGGGTTAGAAGGGTCAAATGTAAATCTGCACAGTCCTGACATGTTTGAACCTTGGCACAAACTGGCTGAATAAAAGACTAAAGTGATATTGTTCATATACAAGCACAGATAAGGCTGCAAGTATACGTGAACATTTTGAAATGTAAAATTGAGGATTTATGCTCGTGGAATGATGTCACGGAGACATCATTGACTTTCTGTATTTGTCCTCTCTCTAGAAAGAATTCCTGGCAGCCACGACTGAAAAGGACATCTTTGCCCATCTGGGTCTCGAGTACATTGAGCCTTGGCAGAGAAATGCGTAGGCCTGCGCTCCTCCCTGGCTGGATGATACCCTGCATACACCAGTGTTTATCCCATCTGCTTGCTGTTCTGCAGCTCTGCTATAATTCTCTTTCAAAGACCTTTTGATTCCTGTACAGTTCTGTGTCGCTGCTGTTTGTTTTTGTCTCCATTACATACTGGTGTATCATTCATGATTCAGATTTTTGTCTCTTAGTGAATAAACGCTCTCCTATATGGCTCGCCTGTCTTTTAAGTGTATTCACAAATCAGAGGGTGAGGGTGAGGGAGGTTAGAGGAAGTGATGAGAATGCCGAGGAGGGAGGGAGCTTTTGTCGAGCTAAATGTTGTAATCACCCACCTCCTGGCAGGAAAGTGCTCAACGTGAAGCTGAGCCAGGTCTCTGGGGAACTGAGAGGCAGGTACTGCGTGCCAGATAGAGAGCGTTCAGCACCATTTAGCCTCCATTCAAGCCTACGTCCACTGGAGATCATTTAGCCGGCATTTTGTGATTCAAAGACCCTCAGTCTCATTTCTTGTTCCACAGTGAATGCCGTCCTCAGAAGCTCGGCTGAAATTAGAGGCAGTCAGCTGCTCCGGGACGTCATGAAGAATTTAGATGGATGATAAATGAGTCCACTCACCACACGGATGGATTTTGGCATTCCAAGCAACTCATGAAACATCCATTATACTCCTGGGTTCGACTTCGGCTTATGTTTTATGCATGATGGTTGCTTATCAAAATTTGTGTCCTAATATTTCAAATGTACGGTGGCTCTGTAGGACAATAACCACTAAGGAAATAACTGTATTGATCATTGTGAGCAATTTGGGGAAGTATGTTACTCCAGTGATGACATGAACTGATCCCAACCCCAACCCAGTTTCCCATGATACTCTGGTTCATCCCAGTGTCTTGAGATGAGAGCACGGAATTCTAGTGGACTCTATTTAAAGACCTTTAAGTAGAACAATCCTATACTTTGAGGACTTGACCCAGACCTCCTCCCACCACTGTTTTATTTCTCTCCCTCTTGGTGTCTGTCTTTCTTTTTCCCCTGCTGCGTTGCTCTCTCAACTTCACCAGCACAAAACAAACTTAATTGCCCTTTTTAAATTAGCTAAAGTGCATAGTCTAAAGTCCATGGCACAAGTGCATTTAGGGCATGACCATCTCTATTCTCTTAATTAAACAGAGCATAATCTGCATGCACAGAAAGGTGCAAGACACAAAGAGGTTGTATTTAATCCCTAAACTCCTATGAAATGTGGGTATAATATTAACATTAAACATTAACAATTATGAAATTATGTAATAAACATTAAAATTATTAACAATGATTTAAATCTCTGACAGGCCAATAGGATCTAATGTTAATTCATGTTCTGTGTTCTTCTACACATCCTAAAGGTCCCACACAGTCCAGGTTCATACAGTGAAACAAACAGTCCAGGTTGATACAGTGAAACAAACAGTCCAGGTTCATACAGTGAAACAAACAGTCCAGGTTCATACAGTGAAACAGTCCAGGTTCACACAGTGAAACAGTCCATGAAACAGTCCAGGTTCACACAGTGAAACAGTCCAGGTTCACACATTGAAACGGTCCAGGTTCATACAGTGAAACAGTCCAGGTTCACACATTGAAACGGTCCAGGTTCATACAGTGAAACGGTCCAGGTTCATACAGTGAAACGGTCCAGGTTCATACAGTGAAACTGTCCAGGTTCACACAGTGAAACGGTCCAGGTTCACACAGTGAAACGGTCCAGGTTCACACAGTGAAACGGTCCAGGTTCATACAGTGAAACGGTCCAGGTTCATACAGTGAAACGGTCCAGGTTCACACAGTGAAACGGTCCAGGCTCAGACAGTGAAAGAGTCCAGGTTCACACAGTGAAACAGTTCAGGTTCATACAGTGAAACAGTTCAGGTTCATACAGTGAAACAGTCCAGGTTCAAACAGTGAAACAGTCCAGGTTCACACAGTGAAATAGTTTGCAGTAAATTTGCCACCTTCATGATAAATACTGAGGCACCGCTAGAGGTGACATCAAATGTCCATGAGGGTGTGTGTGCCTGAATCAGAAAAAAAAATATCATTGGTTCAGGTGCAACCAATGATTTTGGATATGCAATATGCAAATTCAGATGATGTCAGACCCCATCTGTGCATCATTGGTGTAGCACAGTGTGGACTGGCCTAATAGAGACATATCTGATATGCCATTTAAATAGTAGGAAAACACTGCTCTATTGAACTGGTTGTTGTTGGTCACTGCTGCTTTCTACTCCTTCAAGATAGCAACAATATGCCTGACCACACCCCATTTTAACACCAACACTCCCGTGGGTGTACAGATGGGTGTAAGTTACTTTAAAAACATGGGGGTGAACATGACGTCAGTTGGACACTGGTAATGACACTAGTAATGATGCGCTGCGCTATGCTTTGCACCACTTAGTGCAGGGTAGAAGGTTCTGAGTTGCAGTGTTAACTGGACAGAGCAAGCTGTGGCAAACTGGTGGGTTATTTAATGTTTTCACTTTAAAGATGGGATGAAATCTCATCAAAAAACAGGACAGCTCTCTAGTGTAATGAAAACACTGACCTCAATAATTTACATTAGATTTGTTTTATTTAGATTTGTCCTGCTCTGTTTTTCAAGCCTAAATGGGATGTTACATAAAATATTCATCAGTGAGAAATGATTAAAAAGCTGTAGCACAGTTTTGGAATTCACAAATTGTTGTTTTGGTCTGAGAGATTCTTAAAGTGTTTGTAAAGCTGAAAAGTATAATATGGTAATACTTTCTGCTCCATTATAACATTATAATTATATCCCTGTCCCTGTGAGACAATACATTTGCCTGGTATCACCGATTTTTAGGTGAGACTAACATTACAATACAGTTGATTATACCGGAGAGCAATAATTAACCTCATTGAATTCAGGTAATTACTAATTGTAATACAGGAAATTCATTTTTGGGAGCATATGCACTGACTTCAGATGCTGGGGATGAATCTGGTGTAGATTATGTTATAGGTTATGGATGTAGGTTTAGACTTAGTCATCAATGGTAGAGACACATTCCTGCAAACATTAAGGTGTCCCTGAATTGTAACTACTAATATTAACAATCATTAGCTCCACCAATGAGAGTTGATGGAGGTTATGTGAAGGTATGTCGACAGATTTTAATTAACTTTTGTGTCGGAGTGGATGTTGGGCAAATCATGAAAAATAATAAGAGATCAATCAAAATAAAAATACCCAGACACGGACAATTCATGATGTTCCATCACTTTACGTTATTGGATTCACATCTGGATCAGAATCCATACCTGGGGGATTAGAAATATATATTAAAAAATATATTAATATTAAATATATTAATCACAGTATGGTAACAGAGAGGGGTAGAGACATGACACTGCCACCTATAGGTAGCTGAGATAATGCAGATTCAGGGTCATTGAATACAGAATTACTTTTTTCTGCCCATCTGAGTCATTAATTTGATTAAACTCAGGGCTTCTTCAGTGCACTCTGCTTTCACTGCTCCAAAACCAGCAAAAACACTCCAAATAATGAGCACAGACCTCTGCCAAGCCAATTCATGAATCCTACTGTGGGAACGCCATGACCCGCCCCACTCTGCCTCTGATTGGCTAGGCATCACAATGTCGTTTCTCATGTAGCCCCTCATTGAAAAATATTTGACTATATGTGAGAAACGTCATCGTCATACCAAGTCAGTCAGAGGACACACACACACACACACACACACACACAGAGACACACACACACACACAGAGACACACACACACACACACACACACAGAGAGACACACACACACACAGAGACACACACACACACACACAGACACACACACACACACACACACACACACACACACACAGACACACACACACACACACACACACACACACACACACAGACACACACACACACACACACACACACACACACACACACACACAGACACAGACACACACACACACACACACACACACACACACACACACACACACACACACACACACACACACACACACACACACACACACACACACACACACACAAATGGCACAGATCACATGCTATGGTTTACATGTCAGTGCCTGTGTTTGCATTAGCACACTTGCAGGACAAACTAAAGCTAACTCATAATTCTAACTCAACTCAAACCACAGCATTAAAAGAATAAAGATCTTGACTCCCTCTGGATCAGCTCTTCTCCATCCTCACCTCTGACATGTTTACATCACGTAAAATCAAGCTTACATTCAACCACATTTGTCCACATGTCAGCGTCTTTCTACAGCATGGGGGCCAGACTTTCAAATAAAAAGTAGATTACATTTATTCAGGTCTAATTAGCCTGATAGCATTTAATATTTTCACTTTCTTTCAAAATCAATGGTATTTTAACTCATCTATATCATTGTGAGCAAAACATGATGATGACAACTAGATAGTTAACTAGATAACGATCTCAGACTTCAGTGGACAAGACAAACCCTCCAGGTGTAATGAATGAGTCCTGAGCATGAAAGTCCACTTCAGCAGCAGAGAGGATGGAGCTGGTGGATAACCTGATTCTTTAGAGTGGATGAACTCTGAATGACTGAATCTGACTGGATGAACTGGGCCTCCTGTACTGGTGAGTAATGTCAGCTGCTTCCTGAACTCATTCATATTAAGCATCTTTGGCTGGAAGGATGTGGCCTCAGACCAGCAGCTGACCATCACAACTGAGGTGTTAGAAGCATCAGTTCAAAGATTGTTATCTGATGTCACTGTCATATGGAAGTTCTTCTGACACACACACACACACACACACACACACACACACACACACACACACACACACACACACACACACACACACACACACACACACACACACACACACACACACACACACATAGTCACTTACTTATCCTGGGTAAATGACCTTAATATAAATATACTTAATAATTATCTGTAATTAGCTCAAACATCATCCCTGCTTTTTTGGTTTTGTTTAATTTAACACGCCCCTCATTTGACAAGTGAATTTAAGAGCTGACTTATTATGGTATGGATTATTGTCACTTGGACTGTATTTATAAGTGAGCCACAGCTTGTGTGACTGATTAGTTATCATGAACGTGTCATTCATCATGTCAGCAGCAGCCTGACCAGAGACACACAGACAGCTGAGCTGCAGACTCTGGAGTGTTGATGTCACTTAAATTGCTCAATCGCTCAAAACTCACGAGTTAATTAAATACAAGTGGAATCTTTAGGATGGTTAAAAGATTGCTTTTATAGCTGCTATTGTTGTTTTGTCGTGCCTCCAAGGACGCTTCCACACCTGAAAGTCCAAAACAAGGTCAGGACCAAGGTTCAGGTTTTTGTTACATTGTGAGGTTTTGGTCCAGGAGTTTTGTTTTCATACTGCATTTCTGCAGGCGCTCTAAAGACCTTTTCATAGCATACCTACATCCTGTCCTCATCATCTATGTGAGCTCCGTCTCCCTAAAGTTGACAACTGATCACCCAGATTGCTGTCCAGGTCATCATAAAAGCTAAGTAATTGCTAATAGTTACTTCTGAAGTTACCTGGGTAAGACAGTTACGTCAGTAGTACAGCCTTGAGGGTGGCAGCAAGTTGTCATTATAAAGCCTCTGCTATGATGGATCTGAATTCAAAGAACAGTTGTCAGACTGCAATGATTGAAGGCTTCTGCTGCCGGAATGTCACTGAGAGAAAACTGGGGATTGGGAAAATGATTGCATAGGTAGAAATAAAAAGTGATTGGATTGCAAAATACATTTCTGTCAGTAAATCAAGCACTTTTATGCAAATTCTTGCAAGCAATTTTTCATATATTCACACATCTGTCATCTCAGTCAGACCTCAGACATCCAGCATGCAAAAAAAGGGAGTGTTTGTCAGACTGTGAGGAGCCATAGGAAAATGGCCATATGTGATTGGCTGGAGGTGATGAATAAACACATAAGCTAAATCTGAGGTTTGAGAATTGGACCTTAGCAAAAACTAATTCTTTGAGCGATGTTGAAATTTGGACAGCAATAACTTGATGAAATTTGTTGAGCCATTTCTCCACCAAATGTTTAGCCTGTGTAGAGTTCTGTAAAGTACCGTAAAGTACTGTAAAGTACTGTAAAGTACTGCTGCATCCGTTAACATAACAACTCCCTGTATCAATTAAAGATTTAAAGATTCTTAAAGATGCCGGTTCAACACCAAGTTGCCTCTGATGGACCTTTGATGATTAAAGTGCAGATGAAAGATGCTTTCTTTCATTTAGAGGTGGGCCTATACTGTTCTTCCAGTCTGTGATGAGGATGATTAAACTGTACTTACACAAATTATATTTGGTTCCAGGTCATGTTTATAGAGTAGAAACAACGTCCAAAAAAGATGTACATTTTTAAAATTCTGATCCAAATGTTCAGGACAAGCTTGTGTACTGTGTGACACAGTCATAGATGGATTACTCAACATAGACCTGGGCCAGGAATTGAGTCTAAACTTATCGTTGCACAATACCTTGCAGGGAATTCAAAGAAACGATGGCAAAGAGACACAAAATCAAACCAAATAGGCTCAACAGGACCACACTGACACCGATAATGTCCAGCCAAAGAATATGCCAGAACAATTTTTAATTGTGAAACTGATCAGATGCATCTGCTGGAGCAATTAAAATATGAGCTAAAGATACAAAATGTCCACAAAGAGACAATAAAACTGACCATAAAGAGAAGAAAATACACGACAAAAAGAGAATTTGGCCCAACAACTAACCAGATAGACTGTGAAATGACATAAGGTCAGTCTGCAGCTGTCGATTTATGCAGATATTATGAGGTGGATTGAGAGAGGCGATGATACGGGGACGGTCTGCATTGATAGAAAGTTCTCAAAGATTAATGGGCGGCTCTTTAAGGAGGACACATGTACCCAGGGGAACATGCATCAACTATAATGCCTCTCCAGAGGATGGAGATGGGATGTCATCTCTGTGACTAAAGGTCATGGTGAACAATGACAGAGTAAGTTTCTAATGTGAGTAATTAGCTGGAGACATTCCTCAGAGGTGCGAGCAACTTTGAATGAAATATCAAAAAGGGCTGATACACAATCAGATGGATTATAATTCAAACCATCACAGTTCTCATCTCAGCTTGAGCCACTGGTATATATCCTTATATGTATCCTTTGATGTCAGCGTTTGTAAAGGAGGGGACCAAAATAGATCAGGACCAAACACTGGTAATGTCTGAGCTCCTCTCTGAGCAAACCTTCTCCTGTACAGCATGAG
The DNA here is from genome assembly GCA_037577475.1 of Chaunax sp. Z400. Taxonomy (NCBI): domain Eukaryota; kingdom Metazoa; phylum Chordata; class Actinopteri; order Lophiiformes; family Chaunacidae; genus Chaunax; species Chaunax sp. Z400. The sequence goes on from CM075193.1 coordinate 25,495,463, forward strand.
CAGACAGTGATTTATTGGCTGTGCTGTAGGGGTTTGAATGCATGTGTTGGGGTCAGTCAAAGCCAATGGGGGAAGGTGACAGAATAAGGACACTGTGTATCCTCGCCTCTCAAGGCCTGTCACGACGTCAACTCATCCGGAGAGAAGTGGAGTTGCTGCATGGTTTTGGCCGTCTCTGAAACTAAAGAACGAATAGTGAAAAGAAGCCTGTGAACTGGGAGACGTCTGCATCAAGAAGAAACAGACCTCTAAAGGGCTTTTTAAAAACTCTATTCTTCACCCTGTCTCCACCTACGATTTCTGCACAGATCGTCCTTTTATTTAAATGACATTTTGTCTGACTTAAGAGAATTTGCTCATAGCTTAACTAGAAGGGGACTCAGAGAGTGTATACCTCTGCTAAGGCTGCTTTGGGCTCGGCAAATTAAAAAGTGCTTGAACTACTAAAATGGCATTCTTCATTACCTATATTTAATTATTCTATTTCCCCCTATAATCCAATTAAAACACATCTCATTTGAATCTGTAATAAGACAACAGAAAACCATGGAAGTTTTACTTCTTATATACCAGTTTGTAACTGCCCCTATCCCACGATGCTAAACAATCATTTTTCTTTGATTCTGGATCCAGATGATGATCCAGATCATGGATTGTGTATGTACCCTACCTGTACAAAACATTTAATGACAATATGAGCAGTCCTGCTATCAGACAAACCAACGACAGCAAAAATATTAACTCTTTGTTGGAGGTACAAATAAAGACATGATAAGAAATGATGGAAAGGAAGACAAAATGTAACTGATGTTTTACAGTTTAATTGATGAGATAAACATTTTAGATTGAATTTAAAAATAAAAACAAACAAGAGTCATCTGATGATATCATATCCCCCAACAATCCCCACATTCATCAGTATATGACACCCTCCATTCCTCTGGTGTCTAGAGTACTGGATGTTGTTTTGGATATATGCTATGGAGAAGATGACCATCCTCCAAAATCACCTAAAAAATATCTTTTTATGGAAAAATCAAAAAATCAAATGTGTAGAAAAAGCACAACTACTTGTCATGGTTAATAAGTGTAAAGTTTGGTGAAGCTAGGAGGTATGAAATGATTAAGAAAGGACAGACAGACATACTGACATCTATATCCTGTCATTTTTATGTCAGGTGATGAAAAGAAAAACAAATACTAGTTTAAAAACACACATTAAAAAAGAGAAAGGCATTCGGTGACTGCATACCTGAAAAATTCCCTAGATCTGCAGTTTTATCCGGTTTCCACAAAGTCCAAAGTTTCCTGGACTTCTTGAGATATTCTTATAAATAATAAACAAACAAACAAACAGAGAGACAAACAGCAATGACAACATAACCTCTCTGGTGGAGGTAACAAAGTACATAAACATTTCTATAATAAAGAAATGAAAAAGCATAGATTTATTCATTTACAGAATGACATAAATGAACTTGAATCTTTGTGTAAAACACAGTCTGACAGTACAGAGTGATGCACAGCAAACTTTAATATGAGGTCACCTGCTCCTTTCATGATAAATGACCTGCATGTCTGATTTGGTGGAGGGCGGACGGCTTCGGAGCAAGTGTATCCTCCTCCTCAGGTGGCAGAAGGAGAGGAGGAGGACAGGAGAGGAGGAACATGAGGAGGAGGAGATGAGCCATCTGCTGCAGTAAGTCACCACACTCCTGTCCTCTCTCCTTTGGTGTGCAGTGTCTGCAGGGTGAACCTGTCATTGACTAACTAGGAGAGAATCACAGTATTGAATAAAGTTAGTGAATAATGGTAGTATTATGTATCAGGTAAGCATAATGTACTTTTTCCTCAGGTGTGTCTGTAGGTAGGCTACAGGCAGACGTCCACCTCCTCCCAGAAGATCATACTGCATGCAGCTCTGCTGGCTGCACCACAGACCAACTCACCATAATCACACACAACCACTCTGTCCAATGTCCAGACCTTCACGTTCTTACATCGGCTCGCTTAGTGTGTGAAATATCTTCATCGACTTTTAGAACTTCGTTCGTAGGAAACGGGGAAGAGTTACAGCTTGAATTCTCGCTGCAGATTTTATTCCTGCATCCATACATGAGTAAAATACCTTCTCAGCCGCCTTCTCTCCTCTTCTCCTTGTCTAAAAATAAATAACAGAATAATGTCACTCAGCAGAGCACATCCCTCCACCAAGGCCCAACCATCCCCTTTAATTCCACCAAGCCTTATCCAAAATCAACATAACTGCAGGTTACTGGGTTTGTAACAGTCAGCCAGTTGAATCTGGACATCCAGATTTGTATTTGGCTCTGAACAAACTCATAAATACCAACCCCCTAAATATGATCATTTCTGTCATCATCATCATGAATTATTCCCTCAGAAATGAAAGAAAATGCTGAAAAACAGCCTCTCTTCTATGATCTCCTGGATCCACCCCTTTATCCAGATCCACACCAAAATGTATTCTGTCTATTCTGTCCTGAGACCCATCCTCCTACCAAGTTATATGGAAATATGTTCAGCAGTTTTTGTGTAATCCTGGTGACTAACCAACTATCAAAGAAACATGACATGGGTGAAAATCTCCTTGGCAGAGGAAATAATCCTATAAAGGTTTAAAATATTATGGCAGAAACATCACACTGTTTAAAGGCAGCTTAAAGGAAGAGAAAAAGAAACTAACTATGACAATTCAATTATGCATTTTATTGTATTCTTCTAAATACTTATGTTCAATAGATCAAATTATCTACTATTATTATAGATCAAATTAGATTGAAGCTCAATTATGAGGCTCTTCTGTAATAAATATTCCAATAAATATTTAATATAATAACATCTGACGAAACCAAGTCAATTTCAGGTCTAAAATAACTAATTCTGGGTCAAGCAACACCCACTTCCTGCTTTAGCCCCGCCCCTCCTGAGTATTGCTATGGATACAGCTCATTTAGTTTATACAGATACTGGTGTACTCTCTCATCCCTAATTACATCTTATTCTCTTTCAACCCTCTCTCCTAGAAATTATGTTTATTATGCTGGCTGTATTATGTTCATAGATAATATTTATGTCATATTTTATTTAGTCAGAAGGAAGTGGCTGGGCTGGATGGTGCTGTGTCGACACCAGAAACCACAGTTAAAGTTCAGACTCACATCTGTGGTTAGTATTAGGCAACAAAACAAAAAAAAGCATTTTGGTTAAACGTATGGAAAGATTCTGTTATTGGTTATAAATGATCCAGTAAAATGAAAATACTGTCAGTGAACACTTCACTGATAAGTTGTGTATCAAGATTTACATAAATGAATTGATAACATTTCTAAAACATAATTGTTCTGTATTACTGTACTTATAAACATATTTGTTGCACAACCTCTCCAAGAGAGAACTGTAATACAGCAGTAAGACAGCAACCTTTTATTGCTGTTTGTTTGTTTGTTTGTTTGTTTGTTTGTTTGTTTGTCAGCAGACATGCTCTAAAAGGTTCATAATGGATTTCTGTGACATTGGGTAGAGGTGGCCTTTGGAATGGGGAAGAGATTAGATCAAATAAATTAGGCATTTCCTGACACATGCAACATTTTTCAACACATAATAGTAATAAATAAAACATTTTGTTGACATTAGAGTGTAACATTAATCCTGAGTATATTGTCTGTCATGATGCCTTCTGTCATCTTCCATCTTCATTCCTCTGGTGTCTTATCCTGTGTTCATATTTGATGTTTTTTAAGTTTTAGACATTAATGCTAAGAGGAGCAGAAAATGTTCAGACCATGTACATTAAATGGAGTGACATGATTTTTCTTGACAGTTTTATGTCAGTCCTCAGGAGGTAGAAGTTCAGTAGGTAGAAGTTCCTTCTAGGGAGGAGATGTTGTCTCCTGTTTGTTAACACATAAAGGTCCCAGTTGTGTAACGTCTTCTGTGACTCTGGGGAGGTTTTGTGACCTCGACGATGTAATGTTGCTGTTCAGTATTATACGTCAAATGTGTCTCATGTCTGATGCTGATGGTGAACCCACTGACATACAGTAACAAAGCATGTCAAGTGTGCTAAGCTACATTTACGCTACATTAAATGCAGCTTCACCATCCTGAAGCTGGGAGCTGGTTGGATGATGGAGTAGAGAGGACGGAGTCTGAGGATGATCTGCTTCTCTAGAAAGCATGAAAGATACATTACTGACCATTTGGCTTGGTACCAGAGGTTGGAAAGCTAATTGACGATCACTCTCAAGAGAGACTGGGCCTCTCCTACAGATGAGTGACATGAGATAGGTGCATATGACCGCGTAATATTAGGCAGGCCCAAAGGTCACCAGTTGATAACTGATCATGCGTTGTATTCTGCTGCAGCAGGGACGTCGTGGGCATCAGACACAAAACATCACATAAGAGATGTTTCCACCACACAACAGAGAAATGTAGTTAAAGTTGAAATGATGCTACGTGTAGCGCAGCTACAGCCCAGGACTGGTTGCAGCCACCACAGTGGGGATCATTAGCCCCGTTCAGACAGCGTTTTCATTCCAGGCCTGTTGCACCTTTATTCCGCCCCGATGTCTGTTTGACTGCAATGAAGACGTAATGAGGTGTCAGTTTGTTCCACCTCTGTGATGCCTGTGGAGGTAGTACCAATGTACCACAGACATCTGTATAAACGGAGTGCACCAGCGCGGTGGAACGTGACGTTGTAGCATGTGCAGGTGTGTGACCTGCCCCGGGGATTGAAATATGCGGTAGCAACAGGAAGTCCGTTATTTGAAGAACGAGCACAAAAGTTGACTTCTAAACTGGGGAGATAGGGAAATATATCAGCTTTTATTACGCCTGTTAACACTGCAGAGCGCACACACACACCGTGAACTCACACACTATGAACGCACACACTATGAACACTATGAACGCACACACTATGAACACTATGAACTCACACACTATGAACACTATGAACTCACACACTATGAACACTATGAACGCACATACTATGAACACTATGAACGCACACACTATGAACACTATGAACGCACACACTATGAACACTATGAACTCACACACTATGAACGCACACACTATGAACACTATGAACGCACACACTATGAACACTATGAACGCACACACTATGAACACTATGAACTCACACACTATGAACGCACACACTATGAACACTATGAACTCACACACTATGAACGCACACACTATGAACACTATGAACGCACACACTATGAACACTATGAACGCACACACCGTGAACGCACACACTATGAACGCACACACTATGAACACTATGAACGCACACACCGTGAACTCACACACTATGAACGCACACACTATGAACACTATGAACGCACACACTATGAACACTATGAACGCACACACTATGAACACTATGAACTCACACACTATGAACACTATGAACGCACACACTATGAACACTATGAACGCACACACTATGAACACTATGAACGCACACACTATGAACACTATGAACGCACACACTATGAACACTATGAACGCACACACTATGAACACTATGAACGCACATACTATGAACACTATGAACTCACACACTATGAACACTATGAACGCACACACTATGAACACTATGAACGCACACACTATGAACACTATGAACGCACACACCGTGAACGCACACACTATGAACACTATGAACGCACACACTATGAACACTATGAACGCACACACCGTGAACGCACACACTATGAACACTATGAACGCACACACTATGAACACTATGAACGCACACACCGTGAACGCACACACTATGAACACTATGAACGCACACACCGTGAACGCACACACTATGAACACTATGAACGCACATACTATGAACGCACACACCGTGAACGCACACACTATGAACACTATGAACACTATGAACGCACACACTGAGGTTGCGTTGTGATGCCTTGGGCTGGTCCTGTTTGAACACACCAAAGGGTCACAGAGAGGCTAGAGAATCACCACAGTATGTGAAGATAGGGCCCAGATTTAAAAATGGGTCAGTTCCCCTTTAAGAGTTTCACTGATCATCTGTGTGCTTCTCCATACTTTGCTAGCTTCTGTGGTTCTGTGGTCAGTATGTTCGTCTTTTAGTTCCTCTTATTCCAGATGGACATGCTTCCATATCAGACTGCTTCTGAGGCGGGTCTGTTCATTCTGTGGCTTTGCATGGAAGGCCAACCATTTAACCCCACCCTGCACCCCCTCAACCCCACATGTATTTATAGACGTCACTTTCATTTCATGCTGAGTAAACGTCGGCCTCCCTTGAGGGCAAAGCCACAAGTCATCCAAACGCACTGAGCAAAAGAAGAAAAGCTCAAGTGTGTGATAACAATCTGTCTAACAGTGCAAGTCGACATTAGTCCAGTGGAGCATTAGCCTTGTTGGATAAACACACACCTTTATCAAAAGAGATGCGATGCCATGTCTGGAGTGTTATATGACAGTTGTCTTAGTTTCTACTCATTCTTGTATTTCTTGTTAAAGATGACTTTTATCATCATTTTGGGGCTAATCACTGTAAATCCATCTTATTTTCCTCTATAGACTGAGGGTAAGTGTAAAATCTACTGGATTACTTTACCACACAAAATTACATCAGCTTTGATTTTCCAATTCATGTAAAACCCTGTTTCATATCCACTGTTAGAATTGCATCATTTCCACTTTACATGAGATTAAAGTTGCATAAATAGTGTTATAAAAAGCTTCTATGAGCTTCATCTCCTCTTCATACTGTAGGAACATATCAGACTGACCTAACAGAGAAAAGTACATTAAAGCTTTACTTGTCAGGTCAAACACTTCAAACGAGACAGTGAGATAAGAACATTTCTATTTTTGCAACAAGTGTAACGTTTGCTGAAACATTTATTGCTTCCACATTTCAGAGTGTGGAGGATGTTTTGATGTATTCAACATCAACACAGGAGAACTCTGTTGGAGGCAGAAAATGAAAACGTGATAATTCAATGTCTAAAAACAGCGAGTGTTCAGTCAGACCAAAAAAAAGGATCTCCATAAGTTCATTTCAAACTTCTTTACACATCAAACAAACACCATAGCAACATTAGCATTCATTGGATGACTCTAAAAATCCATGTTTGTTATTCAGTCTTGTAGTTCTGATGAGATGTCCATCATCTGCTAAAGCATGGAGCTAATTTCATGCCAAAACATAAGAAACAGAACACGTTTTGGAGGCACACAAATCAAACATCTACTGTAAATTTCACTGCAGGACTGTCATTAGTCATTGGACTGTGTCAGAATGTGGTTTAAACTGGGTCCAGTGGGATTTCTTCACCCTATCTGCACCCAGCCACCCTACAGAGGAAGCTCATCTCAGACGCTTGTATTCATTACTGAAATGAGGGGCTGTTTCCACGACCAACATTTCACCAGAAAACGGAAACATTTTGTTGCGTTTTGGTCGTCCTTCTGGTGTTTTCAGGGATTGAAACCTCAAACTTTTGAATATGGCTCCAGAGTGGAGCCCAACGGCCCCAACACCAACAGGCCAAAGACAACTCTAGCTGAAAACGATGACGACACAACCCCACTTCGTACATTCCTATCACAGTTCCTGCCAGCCTTATTTGTGCACACAGACAGCAAACAGCCTTCTATGGCCAGAACAACAACAAAAATACAACATCAGCCTGTCTGGTTTTGTTTGTGCCGCTCCTCCAATGATTTGCTGAAGTACCACTGTGATCTCATTTTTGTGGCTCCATGTGTACGGGATTGTCTCAAAAATGATGCAGAAGGTTTTGAGAAAACTTCTCAGTTTTCAGCAGAAACAGCCTGAGTCTGCTCTTCTTAATCACTTAGCAGAGGACTGTAGGGTGAGGTGGTCCATGTAGAGCTGTAGCACCTCCCCCTTATATTACTGCGAAGTAAATCCCAAAAGTCCATCTGTCCGTCTATAATGGGATCTTCTGATCTGTCTCTGAACCATGGTGTACTGGTATGTACTGGTATGTAATGGTAGGGTATTCCATGCATGCAGTTTTCGTCTTGTGGGGATTCGTCTAAAGTGATGTACCCAGGGAGTTTTTTCCACTTCCTGTAACATTGATAGATTGCATTTTTTCATAATTTCCCTAATTATTTTTCATATATTACCTAATTACTCTCTAGAAAACTACTACACAAACTTTGTGTAATAGAGGGGCTCGGGGCTATGTGTTAGACAAACTAAACAGACATGGCTCGAACTGTTTGATGAGGTATGAGTTTCATTCTAGTTGAATATACTTGTGTCAGTTTCCTTCTGTGAAAACACTATGACTCAAACCCTGCTGAGAATCACTCTATAGTAGATTTATGACACTAGTTCAGCTTTTGTTTTGGAAAACATCAAATATTCCAGCCTGGCATTAGTCTCAGGAGTCAAGTAATGATGTCATGTGAGCTGGTTTTTCATAAGCCCTCATTGTGTCATGATTTCTCCTGTTTAATGGATGCAATAGGGGAGATGGATGTTGTCACTGGGTGAATCCCATGGCATTTTTAATTGTCAGTCTGGCACAAAATGAGTCCCTGTCCTAATTTTTTTATTTAATTTATCAACACACAGCTTTTCTGTTCACATGAAAAGTCACTGCTGAAACACTGGATACTTTTAATGCTTCATAAGGCATGTCTACCCGCGGCATGTCAGTGCTGATCAATAGTAAACCACTATATTATCCATGGACTTCAAGAATGCATGTTTTCAAGGCTGCATTCAAACAGCGAGACAGACGGGGATCAGACACCAGACTGGAATCAGTCTATGTACTTTCGCTCTAATGACTAACAGCCAGCCCTGATGCTGTTTCATTAGATGGAGAGCTGTAATGTCATTTTTGAAGGTCGGACAGCGTTTATAACCCTGTATGTTTCTGAGATGTTTCCACCTGTCACAGATGTACACTGGAAATAACCAGAGAGGCCTGATAAAGGATGGGATGAACTGAATAAATGACAGGCTGGAAATGGTCACATCAACATACGGTCTCTTGCACTGTCATGATTCATCCATGTAGAATTAGATGAGTCAACACGCCACAGGAGACATGAGACATCTCAGTTACAGGAATAATAGTAATCGACAATTTCCTTTATGCCTTGATCTTACAGTCTTATTAACGCCACCCTCACAATGATGACAAACAGTCGAAGCAAAGGGAACAAAAATCAATGCAGTCCAAAAGCAGTCCTGTCCCAACAGCACAGGAACAGTTTGAGATGTCCATCTGTGGGGTTTCTGCCACCATGTGAGGCCATTGAGACGGTTACCAGCGAGACACTTCACTGTGGATTCTTTTTAAATGTCTTCTGATTGTATTGAGATGGTGACATGAATAAAGACATGACCTAAATATAAAGAAGGCTGTCAGTATGTCATGATAAACTCACCATACTACCCCATTTCCAAAAAAAGTTGGGACGCTGTGTAAAATGTAAATAAAAGCACTATGCAATGATTTGCAAAACACAACATTCTGTCTCTATTTACATTTTACACCACGTCCCAACTTTTTTGGAAATGGGGTTGTACATGCCCATCATGTAGGTGTTCCACAGGGAAGCATGGGTAGTGGGGAACTGATTGACTAACAAGTCAGAAACACGGCCTCGTATTGGTCGACACACTCAACCAAGGCATCATGGGATGGATTGTATGTGAAACAGCAGCACCAACTGTTTGCATGTTTTCATCGCAGAATAACAGATGAATGATCACAGCAGACGTTCAGTGCCAGATTTATGATTATGAATTTATTTGCACCTTTGATACTTAACCTTAGGAACATCATGTTGTTACCCACCTACCACTAGCAATGACTGTTGTGCGTCAGCTCACATCTGCAGAAGATGATCCCAAAATGATTCCATGCATCATGATCCGAGTCTCCAGAAGACCTGAGATTTGAAAATACATGACATGCACCCTTTTTCAAAGCTGAAATCTTCACTGTAGCCTCTAAGCTAAAAGCGTTAGCGCGCAAATGTTAGTGTGCATTTTAGATATTATGCTTTTTTCATTTGAAACATCTGTGGAAGAAGTGCTTATTTTATCGATACAACTCAACAGAAACAGGCCAAATGGAGGTGCTTGGAGATGATTGTGAAGTGATTGAATGAAAATGACAGTATGTGGCATACAGCAGAGCTCTTCAGCACCGGTGGAGGCGACCGGTGGAGGCGACCGGTGGAGACCGGTGGAGGCGGTTATCTGCCACATCTATTCCATGTCAAGCTGTTTGCCCGCTGTATACTGAACAAGAAAAGCTTTTCTATTATTTTCTCTGTGGAAACAATGAAAAGACTGGCAGAAACCTTTCACCACCATAACATGGTAATATGTGTGTGTTTTTTTAAATTTCTATCTGTCATTATAAGCTTCAACATTGCTTTGATCATCACAGGCCCTTGACTCTGGGTCTGCAGGCTGCACAGTGACAGCTGGAGGTAATTCACTTTGCTTCATTTTGCTCGCTGTTAACAGCTCACAGGATGATAACGACAGCACCAACGCTTTAATCATATTCCTCTGCCTTCAACACAGATATTGCTTTTTAGCACAGTTTATTGAGTGGGTCTGGGAGGGGCGTGTGTGACAGAGTAAAAAGACGGTATAATGCAGGGCAGACTTCAGGCATGTGTGTGTGTGTGTGTGTGTGTGTGTGTGTGTGTGTGTGTGTGTGTGAGGCTTGCAGGTGTCATGGAGGCCGGGGGACATGTATCATCGATCCACCACTCGGGGCTTCCTGTACACAAGGTGGCATTAAAATGATCCATGGCTTCTGTCCCGGGCTAATACCAGTGATATTGAGATATCAGCCTGCTGTTTTGTGTCCCTGTGGCAGCGGCGGCCACACAGACAGACACACACACAGCAGGAGGAGAGAGTTCCTCCACAAGGGCTGAGGTGATAATCTAATAGGGATATACAGAATGCTGTCGTCTCCTGCTCATTCCTGGTGCCTCGCCTCCTCTCTCCTCTACATACCAAACAAAAGCTTTCCTCTAGGGGGCCTGCTGCTACTGCTACTGCTGCTACTGCTACTGCTGCTGCTGCTGCTGCCGCCTCTGTGGCGTATAAATAACAGCTGCACGACAGCGAAACAAGTGTAACACATACCATCTGGCCCTCCACCAGTGTCTGCCTCAGTCACAGAGAAGACGTCTCCTGCTCACCTCAGGACGGGTGCCATGGAAGCAAAAAATACGTGTTTACCTACTTAAAAATAACACAGTGTGATACAGTGTTTGTCTCATGCAGCTGAATGTAACATGTGCTTTATCAGGAGGTGCAGCATTCTTTATCTGCCAAATGTAGAATCACTGTTGGCAACAAATCAAATGAGTCGTTCTGAACCTGTCTTTAAGCAGGATGAGGGAAGCTCGCTGCCCACATACAGTCCATGTTCGTATGTCAAACTCTGGACGGTTTACCTGCAAAGAGCAGAAGCTGCAAATGCAGGATTTCTGTTTTATTTTCTATTCCATCACTTTAAATATCTGGATGAAGCTAATTGCTCCCTGATTGTCCTGTACTTCGTTTCTCTCACATCAACCAGATATGAATAATGCCGATCGATTATTTGAGCAAAGCGTCATCCACTTATTACTCAGTGTAGCCTTTGTTCTGATCAACCTTATTATTTCCAAGCCAAATGAGAAGCTGGCTGTGTTTGAAGCTCATTTCTAAGTGAGCAGACATTATGTTGCTATTGACCATGTGTGAAGACTAAACAGTCAGTACCCACAGCAAATGAACAATGGTCTTTTTTATGATGCTGCAGAGACGTCAGGTGCATGATGTCACTGTCACACTGAAGGGCTTCTGCAGCTGTATTGTTGCCTGGTTGTTTAATGTCTTTACTCTCAGAGCCACCTGAACAGTGTCTTCCTGTGCTCGTCTGTAAGCTTGAACTATTTCAGTAAATCACTGGAATCATCCAGTCGGCCTGGACTGTCTGTTCAGTCTCTACACACACCTCTGGACCAGTATGACAGTTATAACTCCATTCTCTTCCTTTGAGAATTACTCTGCTCTTCATTTTAGAAGGGAACAACTTTCTGTCAGCCTTTCAGGGGAAATGTAATGTTGTGTCAACTACAAACGTGGGGAGGGGGGGTAATCTGATAATCTACTGAGATTAGTGAGTCCTGTCACTATATGGAGGTAAAATGTGTATTATGAAGAGAAAAATGTATGTAGAATAAATAGAAGTACTTTAAAGTTACTGCAGATCATCAGACTTTATTTCTGAATCAGCTGCTTCTGGAATTGAATGTGATTAAAATGATAAGACTATTAAAGTTGATGTAAAACCAGAACAGGTCGCTATAATTGTATAGAATCAGCAGAGCTGGGTGAGAGTTTGTTGTCTTCATCACTACCAATGACTCCTTCATATCATGGTCATATGTCTGAATGTCAACTTAAACATCTTGATAAGTGCAGCTTTAATGTTTTAATGTGGCTTTTAACAGTCCTCTGTCCACACCAGATGTCTTTTACTCTTTTATTTCCTTAATGATACACTTTTGGGTTTTGGATGATGTTTAACCCCAAATATACCAGATTAAATTACCTCTATTCCTTCACTTTAACATACTGTATTAACAAACTGAGCACAAACACATGCTGGGTTAGGTTAGGGTGTGGGATCTCTGACCACAGAGGGGTAATCACCCACGATGGGTCAGAAGCTGTTGACACTTGAGGGCATCTCTTGACCTCCTTGGGCCATTTAGGTGAATTATGGCAGTTTGGAGTATAATTTGGAGTATAAATAACTGATTGATGTGAAGATTGTCTAATAATGTGATACATTTGAAAGAAAAGAAATCCTAGCAGTGTAATCGTGTTGTCATAACACCAACATGTTGACTTAGATACTGAAGATTAGTAAAATACTCAATACTGAAACTATACTTGAACCAGAAACAACACTGATTGGATACTCGATACTGAATCCAAGTCAGAAACAGAATGTCTAAGAGCTGATCAGATGCTGAAATCCACTGTTCATTAATAACCTTAACCTTAATAACCTGCTAAAAAGGCCTGTTTCTGGCACTGTGCCTTTGCCTTGTGGATTCTGGATTGTTTACTAAGCAACTGGACCTGACCAGTAAATATTGTACATACAGACTTTAATTGTGCCTGTTTCCTGTTGTCACCAGTTATAACATCAGTCTTGTTTTTCACTGAATCTACCAGTAAAACGTTGATCAAGCGTCAAAATACGCAGAACAGCTTTTAAGAACTTAACAACTTTAACAACTTTTAAGGAAAGGTCTAATATTAATTTCAATTTATAAAAACAACATTTTATTAAACTGAAAAAATTAAATAGATTTTAAGAATAACACTTGTTTAAAGGCAGATTGCTCTTTTCACAAGCGTCCCCACATCCTCTGACAGACTCATGTGTCTCTGACTGACGATGACACATATGAGCTGCAGTAGTGTGTCCTTTTTACTGTAGAAGTCCTGCAATTTAGTTATTTAACCATTTAAAAAGCACCAAAATGAGACTCCAGATAACCGTAGCTTAGTACATTTGTCATTTTCTCACATTTTCTATCATGGTTGTCATGCAACTTATTATACATATTACACATTTTATACGCTGGCTAAATTGTCATGCTTCGTACCCATTGGAAAGGTCTTGGTGTCTGTCATTGAGGTGTTTGGTGAGGTTTGAAGTGTTTCTTCTTACGTCACTGTTTTATATCACCATTAGACCACAGGCTTCATCATGTCAGCAGCCTCTTACGTTAACCAGTGCAGGGTGTACACTGGCTTCCTTCCCTTGAAGCCTTTAGTTGGTTAGCATCCTCATTACCGTAACCTGAATCTGTCAGTGATGGTGATGATGGTCACATTGGTGATTTTAGACCATTTTAGTGGTGGTCAAGCGCACCTAAATTTCATCCCAGCACCACTAAAATAATAATGATTATTATGATTTTAATAATGTCAGCGTTTTAGTGGGACTACAAGTGACACAGATGAATCACCCCTGTTACTTTCGAGGTTAAGAAGATTTATTTTTTAACATTGTGAAAATGAAACGATATCCACTGAGCGTCTGCAGCAGAACTCCTCTAGGATTGCGAGTGTCTATTTGTGGCGTCTGTGATAATGAATGACACATTTCTGCTCTTCACGTGTTAATCAAACTGCTCCATCTTTACTGTCTCACCCATACATGTCTCACCCTCTACCACAGTTTGAAGATAACCAGTCTTACAGGATGAATATAACGTACAGTATATCAAAAATATTATGAAAATTGGCAGAAATTTTTTCCCCCCCCATAAATGTTTAATTTAATGGCTTCTGCTCCATAGAGCCCATTTCATTTTGGACTCCTTCACAAGTGCCCCCTATATACCTGGAAGTTTTAAGAGTAGCATATCTCTAGAGTCTCTACTAGGTAGAGTCATCAAAAACACAACAACCAGTGTCAGCACAACACAGGACTGGCCAACAAAGTTTCTTTAAAAGAGGGATCTATACCAAGAGTCCGAGTTGAGGGTGCAAAAGAGGAAATTTATAATAGAAAATATTACTACATATATATTACTACAAGGTAATGCTAACATCTAAGGTAATTATTACATGTAAAGTTAAAGTTATTGGCGTAGTTTGCTACGGTGTCTACTCTGTTAATGGAATGTTTGTAAGATGAACCTCATCTTAAATAAATGACATGAGAGTAAAATGAGAGGATGGGTGTAGGTGTCTACAGAGTCTCTGTTGAGTTTAGTGATCGACAAGAAATAAAGCTACCTTACTAGCCGTACATCACCGAGGCCATTTCACCACCACAGTTAGCAATGTTAGCATGTTGTGCTTTACGTCCTCTGTTAGCTCGGTAAGATAAGATAAGATAAGATAAGATAAGATATCCCTTTATTAGTCCCACAGTGGGGAAATTTACAATATTGCAGCAGCACAGTGTACAAAAAGCACAGCGGGAGGAGGGGAAATAATATTTACAAAATACAATACAATAAAGGACAATAAACAGACCTGCTTTGCAATGTGAATGGTCTCTACAGTATGGAACTGTAGCCACTTTCAGATAGGCATTGCACAATAGCGCTGCAACGAATTCCCTTCTCTGTGACCCCTTCAGTGTTATTTGCCTTTACAAGTTAGTTATTATATAGGCATTACTGATGATTATTTATCAAAAATCTCATTGTGTACATATTTCGTGAGAGCACCAAATGTTATCCCCACAATGTCATCACAATATCGATATCGAGATGTTTGGTCAAAAATAATGTGATATTTGATTTTGTCTGTATCGCTAGTCATAATTCACTGAATCCTGCAAAGCATCCTCCTTTTATAAAAGTGGCCACCCTATCTTCTGTGCTTGTTCTTCGAATAACAGACTTCCTGTTGTTACAGCATAGCTAAATCCCCCCAGGGTTGGTCACACACCTGAACATAGTACCACAACTGTATTTACACATACACCTGTTTTGGGGGCTATGACTACCTCCTGAGGTTTTACAGAGGTGGAACACACTGACACCTCATTACGCCTTCATTGCGTTCAAACAGACCGTCAGGGCAAAATAAAGGTGCAATAGGTGCGGAATGATAACGCTGTCTGAATGGGACTTGTGTGTCGCTGCTAGTATAAGCAGTGGTGTGAGACAGAGCAATCTGAGTGTAATAAAACTGCAGCAACCCAGAGGAAAGATTTGCTTCTCATTGCAAGATCCTCTGTTGCTCAGGAGACAGAAATGAGAGGTAAATTTGTGGATCATTTCAGTTTCATTTAAGTCACATTTGTTTCTCCTAAAATTCCTTAGGAGAAATAAGACGGTCAAAGAAGAGACATTGAAATGGTAGCAACTGACAAATGTGAGATTTTATTCAGAAATAAATGAGATCATGCAGAGAGCTCTCTTTGATATCAGTCTGAGTAAAGTTTGAGAAGCAAAAATCGTGTTAAATCTCATATAAGACTTATCTGAGATCTCCTGTATGGATCAACAGAGGTCTGATCTGAGAATGGAGAAAAAAACCAGCAAAATGAGTGTGCTGTCCTCGGTATATGTGCTGTATATAATTTGACAGTCAGATAAACGCCTTCCTAACATCAAGACTCTGAAGACAGTTTTCTTCTTGTCCACAGGTTTAATGACGTTGCAAGGAAAGGTGAAACTAAAACATACAAAAAACATAATCAACAATATGCTTGCTTTTAACATGTAGTCAATATCTGTTCATTCATTTATTTCTTACTATTCATATATGAACTTTCAATGGCCCAGTAAAGGTGTAGGCATTGACAATTGTAACTCTGTAGCTTTCATTCATCAAACTCCACAGAATGTAAACTTGACCCAAAAAATAATGATATATGATTGTAGGTTAATAATAAACTATCAATACGTACATACGATGCTTCCAAAGGCATAAGATGTCTGCAGATGTAGCTGGATTAGCTCAGATGCAACAAAACAACAGCTCTCAGAACCATGTTCACTTACTTCCTGGTTACAGGTCACATGAGGTAACTTCCTGCCGCTGACATCCTGTGATTCTTAAAGTGACCACAACCAAATACAGAACACATAGAAAACTGTCTTCTAACATATTAACTTAATTCTAACAAAACACTCCCCGCCTGGCGTAATTACACGTCACTTCACAAATCCATGACACTTCGTCTACCTAGGCATCTGCAGGGAGAAGAAACACAATCTCTGTAACAGGCCTAAGAAAGAGTGTAGTCCCTCCTGGTTTAACGACCTTCACCTCGACCTGCCGCACCTTCCCATCTTTGCTAGGGAAGGCCTGAGTTACCAGTCCAAGAGGCCATTCATTTCTTGGTACTTGGCTGTTCTTGAGGAGAACAATACTTCCTGGCTTGACATTTGGATGAATTGACTGCCACTTCTGGCGTGCCTGTAATGTTGGGAGGAATTGTTTCCGCCATCTGTCCCAGAAGGTGTTGGACAGGTGCTGAACTTGCCGCCACTGGCGCTTGAAGAGGTCTGAAGCTTCAAACTCCCCTGCAGGAGCAGGAACAATGTTCACCTTTTGTGTGAGAAGAGCAGCTGGTGTGAGTATAAACGAATCATCGGGGTCAGTTGTCACAGGAACAAGAGGCCTAGCATTGATAATGGCTGCTACTTCTGCCATGAAAGTCACCAGCACTTCATGGGTAAGTTTGTCTTTCAGCTGGAGGAACATGGAGTCCAGAATTCTCCTAGCAAGACCGATCATTCTTTCCCATGTTCCACCGAAATGGGAAGCATGCGGAGGATTAAAGGTCCAAGAGCAACCTTGATCTGACAGGTAAGTCTTCACAGATGTGCTGTCAATGTTAGAAGGTATCTTCAAGTCCTTACAGGCTCCAACGAAGTTAGTGCCATGTCCGAACGAATATGTTTGACTGGCCCGCGGACAGCAAGAAAACGCCTTAGCGCGTTGATGAAGCTGGATGTGTCGAGGGACTCTATGACTTCAATATGAATGGCTCTTACGCTCATACAGGTAAAGATTACGGCCCACCGTTTACTGAGTGAAAGACCTCCTCTGGTCCGACGTGAGGAGACGCTCCAAGGGCCAAACACATCTAACCCAACATTTGTAAAGGGAGGGTCTGTTGAAAGACGATCTGCTGGAAGGCTCGCCATTTTTTGAATGCTAAGTGGAGCTCTAAGCCGTCTGCAAGTTACACATTGGTGGATGATGCTGCTCACTTTTCTCTTCCCACCAACTATCCAAAGGCCTGCTGAACGGACAGCCCCTTCTGTAAAGAGACGACCTTGATGGTGGATCTGCTCGTGGTGTTGTCTGATGAGTAAAGCTGCAATGTGATGTTTGCCAGGAATAATCAAAGGAGTCTTTTCACTCTGATCAAGGCTTGAATGGTGGAGACGCCCTTCAACTCTCAGAAGGCCGTGTGCATCAATGAAGGGATCCAGATTTTTCAGAGGGCTACTTTTAGGGAACTTCTCGTACTTTTGGATGCATTTGATCTCTTGACCGTAGACTTCCTCTTGAACTGTTTGCACGATGATGGCTGAAGCTTGATTGGATTCCTCTACTGTCAATTCTGCTTTACAGTAATGCCAGCCCTGACAAGAGCTGTTCTTCATCAGGGTTGTATTGAAAAGACGAGATATATGTATGAGGCGAGTAATAGCACGCGTCAGCGACTTCCAAGAAGAGAACTTGGCAAATTGTTGGGAACCAAGCTGCTTGGCTGATGTTGTAGTGCTTAAAGTGGACACTAGAGGCCGGATGTCTGGGTCTGAACTTGAATCAACAAGATCGTAGATGCTCTCAGAGATACTTGGCTCTGGTATGGACAGAAATTTGGGTCCACTCAGCCAGTTGGTGTCTTGTAAATGGCCTGCGGCAACAGAACGTGTTGCATGATCTGCGGGGTTCTGGTCTGTTGGCACATAGTGCCACTGGTCTGGATGAGAGGATCTTCGGATACGTATTACCCGGTTACTGACATAGACGTAAAAGCGCCTGGCTTCATTATAAATGTAGCCCAGGACCACCTTGCTGTCTGAGTAGTAGGTTACAGCGTCAAGCTGAAGATCTAGTTCTGCTGAGATTAGGTCTGCTAACTCGGCAGCAAGCACTGCTGTGCAAAGTTCAAGTCTCGGTATTGTGTGCTCAGGGTGAGGGGCCAGCTTGGCTTTCCCCATTACAAACCCAACATAATTGTTCCCAGCAGCGTCTGTGACTTTCAGATATGCCACTGCAGCGATAGCTTTGGTTGACGCGTCAGAAAAGACGCACAATTCTCTTCTGACAGCTGCTGCAGGTGAAGTTTCGGTATAGGGTCTGGAGATGGAAAGATTTGACAGCTCTGTCAAAGAAGCTCTCCATGACGTCCAGGCTTCCTCCATTTCTTGAGGTACTGGCGCATCCCAGTCACCATTTTCAGCAGTGAGTTCTCTCAAAATAGCCTTGCCTTGAATTGTGACCGGCGCTACGAACCCAAGAGGATCGTAGAGACTATTGATAGTGGATAAGACACCCCGTCGAGTGTAGGGTTTTATCTCATTGGAGACGGTGAAGAGGAACTTGTCTGTTTGGATGTTCCAATTGAGTCCAAGACTACGTTGCATTGGCAACACGTCTGCTTCAAGATCCAAATCTTTAAGGTCGCTTGCATGATCTCTGGCCGGAAAGGCTTCCATGACCTCTTTGTTGTTTGCTGCGATCTTATGCAGCCTCAGGTTTGATTTTGAGAGGACATCCTGAGTCCTTTTCAGCAAGTTGACAGCAGCTTCGACCGTAGGCAGGGACTTCAGACCATCATCTACATAGAAGTCGCGCATCACAAAGTGCTTAACGTCAGGGTCGACATAGAACTCGTTGACCTGAACAGACTGGTGTAGGCCATGAATAGCCACTGCAGGAGAGGGGCTATTGCCAAAGACGTGGACCCTCATGCGATAATCCACAATGTCTTTGGAGAGATCGTTGTCTTGAAACCAAAGAAAACGTAGGAAGTTCCGGTCTTCTTCCCTTACCAAAAAACAATAGAACATCTGCTCTATGTCTGCTGTAAAGGCAATTGCTTCCTTTCTGAAGCGGATCAGTACACCAAGCAGTGTGTTGTTCAGGTCAGGCCCAGTTAACAGCACATCGTTGAGTGATACACCATTGTATTGGGCACTAGAATCGAACACCACTCGGATTTGCTTTGGTTTCTTCGGATGGTACACGCCGAATGTTGGCATGTACCATCGCTCTTCTTCCTCGCTGAGAGGGGGGCCCAGCTCAGCGTGGCCATTTTTAAACATCTTGTCCATGAAGCTGAGGAAGTGGTCTCTCATCTCAGGCTTCCTCTCAAAGTTGCGCCTGAGAGACATGAGACGCTTCAGTGCTTGGGGCCTATTGTTAGGGAGTCGTTGACGTGGACACTTAAAGGGCAATGGTGCTATCCAACTGTTGTTTGAATCTTTCTGTAGTCCTTTATCCATTATTTTCATGAAGAGGGCATCCTGAATCGAAGGAGCCATCTGATTGTCGTCTTTGGTCCGCTTAAACACAGTGCATCCCAGGTGATCAGCATCACAGGTAGATTTCTCCTCAGAATATGTTGGAATGTGATTGGTAACCTGGATGTCACTGTATTTTTCCTTAACACTGAACACGTTAGGACATGGATCAAACAGAGTAGGGCGTTCTACCTCTGTGGTGTTAGTGTAGAAGGAGCTGATTGTCGGTGGTTTGTGGACGCTACCTAGACATACATTGCCTACAATGACCCACCCCAGATCCAACTTCTGTGCATAGGGTAGGATGTGTGAGCCATTCACCTGTTTACGGACTTTATGTACTCTGATAATGTCCCGACCTAAGAGAAGCATAATTGGGGCATGTGGGTTGATGTCTGGGATGAAGCGTGCCACTGACCTCAGGTGTGCATGATGAAGAGCCACATTCGGGGTTGGAATCTCGTCTCTGTTATTAGGAATGTCATTGCATTCTATAAGGCTCGGTAATGGGATGCGGACAGTTCCATCTAGAGATTCCACTTCATAGCCACTGGCCCTTCTTCCTGCTGATTTCTTTACTCCAGCACATGTTCTCAATGTGTAGGGAGCACTTGGACTTTGGTCACTGAACACTTCAAAGAACTGTGAATGAACTAGTGACCTGTTGCTCTGCTCGTCCAGAATCGCATACAGTTTCACTGCTTTGTCTCTGTGGCCAGCTGGATATACTTTTACAAGACATATTTTAGAACAGGATCGGTCTGTCAGATCTCCGCCACAGACTTTTGTGCATTTGGTGTTAACATGAGATTGAAGTGAGGCTTCTTCCTCCCCGCCGTGCTCTGGAGAAGGGTCTGCCTCTTCCATCCAGGGTGCGGGTCCGGGGTGAAGCGCTGTGTGGTGTCTTTCACTTTTACATTCAGAGCATTGAACTTTCATTTTACAGTTCCTTGCTATATGTGATGACGAAGAACAGCATTTAAAGCACACATTATTCTCTTTTAAAAATGTCTTACGATCTTCAATGGGCTTTTCTCGGAATGCACGACATTTACGTAGAGGGTGCGGTTTTCTATGAATGGGACACAGCTTATCGCAGTCGTCTGACTTTGTTGGGGGCTCACCAGTATCATAAGTGGCTCTGGGAAATATCTCTGTTTTGTGTACAGAGACTTCCCGATATTTGTTTGGTTTCCAAACTGTCTTCTTGGTTCTGGGAGCCATGTCTGTATGAGAGATGAAGTTGAAGCTTGGATCATTCCCAATGCTAGCCTCCTGGCTAACAAAGCCTACAAAGTAGGCAAAGGGAGGATAGGGAACACGCTTTTGCCGCTTGTAGGATGCACCCACTGACGCCCACTTTTCCTGCAGACGAAATGGGAGCTTCTGTATTATTGGGTTCACTCCTCTTGCCGTGTCGAGGAAAGAGAGGCCAGGCAAGTCTCCTTCAGCCTTGGCTGCCTGAAGTTCCATTAGTAGATCGCCCAACTTTGTTAGTTTAGAATTATCTCGATTCGTTATTTTTGGAAAGGCGTCGATTCGTTTGAACAGAGCGTCTTCTATCACTTCTGCTGAGCCATAAGTTTGTTCGAGTCTGTCCCATATCATTGCCAATCCTGCTTCTGGATGGTTGATGTGTATTGCTCTTAACTGTTCAACATGTTCTGCTGACTCTTTGCCAAGCCACTTAAGCAGAAGATCCATCTCCTCACTTGGTGTCAGGTCTAAACCACTGGTTGCAGTCTGGAAAGAACGTTTCCAGGCTCTGTAGTTCTGAGGTTTGTCATTGAATTGAAGTAAGCCTGTAGCCACAAGCTCACGACGAGCAAAGTATCTTACAAAGTCATTTATGTTTGAACCGCCATTATTTGAGTTTGGAGATATGGGATAGGGTGAGGGAGGAGGACGACCGCTGTCATTTTGAGGTCTGAAATGTTGCGCAGCAGTAGCATGGTCGTTCTCGAACCTAACTGCACGTGACTCATAAACATGTTCATCTTCATAGATATGAGGCTGCTGTGAGGTAGGATGAGGTGATTGGGAAGCAGTATTGGTTTGGTCTGGAAAGAAGGGTTTGGCTTCTGGTTTGAGATGTGAAGATGAAATGTTGTAGCTAGGGCTTGGCTCTGTCTTTGCTAGGACACTGTCATCACATAGCTGGAATTCTGTCTCTCGTACTGTGGCTTGGTCAATAACATATTGTTCAGTGCGTTGTGTGGCTTCCACGGGAATAGAATCTGACTTTAACTTGTAACTATGTTTCTCACTATTTAAATCAACAGCAGCTTCGAGTGCTTCTGCTTCAGCAACGGCTGCAGCTGTCTCTTTCTTATAATTAAGCATTTCCATAGATGCTTCCAACTTAGCTTTTTGTAGCTTTAGGTTGATTTCCTCTTCGGCGTAGGAAAGACGTGCTTTTGCTGCTTCTGCTCTCGCTCTCGCCTTGGCTGCAGCGGACTCAGTTGATGATGCACTTGATCGTACTGAGGAACATGAAGCACGGGAGCGTGTCTTTAATGAAGATGTTTCTTCCGCCATGACAGTCTGGTGAAGTATCTCTGTTTGGACACTGTTCTGAAGGTCGTCCACTGGCTGCGTGCGACGATGTTGTAATTGTTATCCCCCAACTCTCAGCTCTACGTTATCTTGCCCGCTCGTAAGCCGTATTTTCACTGTGCTGTCCTCGGTATATGTGCTGTATATAATTTGACAGTCAGATAAACGCCTTCCTAACATCAAGACTCTGAAGACAGTTTTCTTCTTGTCCACAGGTTTAATGACGTTGCAAGGAAAGGTGAAACTAAAACATACAAAAAACATAATCAACAATATGCTTGCTTTTAACATGTAGTCAATATCTGTTCATTCATTTATTTCTTACTATTCATATATGAACTTTCAATGGCCCAGTAAAGGTGTAGGCATTAACAATTGTAACTCTGTAGCTTTCATTCATCAAACTCCACAGAATGTAAACTTGACCCAAAAAATAATGATATATGATTGTAGGTTAATAATAAACTATCAATACGTACATACGATGCTTCCAAAGGCATAAGATGTCTGCAGATGTAGCTGGATTAGCTCAGATGCAACAAAACAACAGCTCTCAGAATCATGTTCACTTACTTCCTGGTTACAGGTCACATGAGGTAACTTCCTGCCGCTGACATCCTGTGATTCTTAAAGTGACCACAACCAAATACAGAACACATAGAAAACTGTCTTCTAACATATTAACTTAATTCTAACAAAACAATGAGACTTAAGCAGGAATCTCTTTTTTGTACCACGTTGATCTCATTGTCTGGGAGAAACAGAGGAGAACTTCAAGAGATCTGATTTTTCTGTCCTCTGGGTTTTCTCAAGGGCAGCTAAAATAACTTCTTTCTCATTGTCTTTCTTCAATGAAAAGCCCCCATGGTATAGGATCCTGTGTATTTCAAGCTTTTTTCAAGCCATCATTATATACAGGATAACTGCAGGGAGACAGGAAATAGGGGGGGGGAGCCACAGGTGGAAGCAAAACCTGGTGCAATGAGGACAACTCTCCATTCATGGATCATCTGATTTACTGACTGAGCTGAACGATGCCCCAGTGTTTGTTTATCTGTTCCAGTCTCTGTTCTGACCTCTGTTGATCCCTGACTGTCAATTTGTGTTCCAAACAAAGACTGTTACAAACACCATCCATCGTGTCTCACTGAGAGTATCCACCATGGTAACGAGGCAACCGTTACATTATTATTTATGAGCTATGAGTCAAGTGTGACACTTTGTGATAAAATTCAGTAAAACGGTCCCTCTGTCTCAACCCTGCCATACAACGCCCAATAAAACCATAACATATGTCATTATTGGATTTAGATTTTTGTATAAATAAAACCAATCAAATTAGTAAAGAACTCTCTACGAAAAAACAAGCCTTTGAGTCTGTTTTGGGAAATGCTCTACATCTCTACAGAAATAAGGGTCGTCCCGAAGGTGGATACAAAGAACATATTAATGAATGCCAAATACAAAACTGTGTGACATGACACAATGACAGCTGTAAAATCAGGCCACAGTTGGAGTTTCATCTTTGAAAACAGGAGGAAAAATGACTCATGGTCCAAACTATTTGGTTCAAATGAATGTTGACTTCCTTCTACAATATTAAACAAACACAAATGAGCTGACTGACTGAAGGGTGATTTAGATTTGTCTGCATACCAACTTTAAACTGAAGGACTGTTAAGGAATTAAAAAATCAGTCATAAACAGCATCCAACTATAAACTTGAAAAACAACCATATTGAATTAAATTGCCATAAAGAACATGCATGAAAGTGTTTATTCTGTTGTATACAGCTATCACTGCATGTACTAAATATAAATCAATGCCTTTGCAAGTGTCCAAATGTCCCACTGTATGTGAATATACTGTATTACAAATAGTCTCCTGAGCACAGGTACACATTTACCTAACATAGACTGACATTAGCCCTTATGATGAGAATTTATACCTAATAGAGGTTCATTGAATGAAAGATGAACAGACACAAACTCTTCAGATCACGTGTTTGATGTCTGAAAGGAGGAAACAAGGTGATCTATGACATAACTGAAAATGTCTATGCTCCCCCTGTTGGAGGCCTCTGGTAATTTTCATAAAAACAAGAGGGCTGAATAAAAATGGAAACAAATTCTATCTAAAGCTACGGAGCCCCTCTGGTGACATTGGGGAAAAAAATTATAATGCGTGGACACGATAATTAATGCGTGGCCATGAGATAACGATCCAGATTCACTCCATATCGCCAGGTTACAGCTAAACATAAATAATATCCTGTATAATAGGTGCTGTTGCATTTTCCTTTACAGGTTTTGTTGTGTTTTAATATGAAGTACGCACAACGAGGAAATGGACTCTTTATATCACTGACAGACTGCATTTTATCACCTCTCCAGTGTTTTAATTTTGTTACTGTGGTGGATTAAAATTAGAGTGTAATTATCATCCAGAGTGGGGGTAGTGTTACAAGAATGCTCTGAATCCTCTGTACTCGGTGTGCAGTCTGTGTGCGTGGTGTGCATGGTGACTCCAGCCAGTGTGTTTGTCGTAGCACAGGTGTGTGTAGATGGGAGAGACAGCGAGGGAGTCAGATGAATGGAGATGCAGAGTGAGGGCACGTCCCGCATGTTGGGCTGGTGAACAGAGCAGGTAGCTGTAGTGCAGCAAATATACAGTTTGATCACATCGTGCAGGTGTCAAATAAAGTAACAAGTCTGCAAGAACCCAGCAAAGTGGCTAAAGCAATGAACAGTGACTGCATGGAGATTACAATAGGTCTAATATGTTGTGGCCACAACATACTAACTCGTGGCCACGCGTTATTATTTTTTTTCCCAATGTCACCAGAGGGGCTCCGTAGGATCCACTGCTGACATTTTTACTGGACTTTCCATCGTTGATGCTGTAGTTGGTTGGAGAAATGCCTCTGCTTGCTTGGCTATTTTCTGGCTGGCAGACGAATCAAAGTGTGTGAAAAACCATCGTCCAAACTCCAAAGTTATATCAACTTTATCAGTGTGACCTGGAACAGCATATCCAAGTTGTGTATGCAGCTTCATCATCCTCATAGCAGATTGGAAGAACAGTACCACTAAATAAAATAAACCATCTTCCATCTGCACAGTAATTCTTAAAAGTTAAACGGTATTGATCCGGCGATCACCCTCGCAGCACACCAGAGCAGAACACCAAGCCCACAGAGAAGAACACTGCCATGTGTGAAGAACAGGGTCTCTGTCGGAACAGGAAGACGAAGGAAGGGAAGAGAGAAGAATGTGCAAGATTAATCATAATCTGCTTTTATTATTGACGTGATCTGGATAATTTACTCACTGGGTAACTTAAGTTAGAAAGTAATAATAGTAGAATAATATAATACTACATTATACATATTATAATATATTATTATTATTAATAATCGTAGAAATAATAAAAGTTATTAATATTAAGTGCAGCAGTGAAGTTGCTGCATGTTACCGCTGCTCTAATATCAGTGAATAGGGCAGGGTAAGACACAGCCAGGCACGCTGTGCTTACATGTGCCACCTGGTGGTTGTTGGTGCAAACTGCAACTACTGCTGGAAAAACAATGCCCCCTCTCTCCCCCCACCACTCTGTTACCACAGTACGGCAGAGTTACCGCTGCAGCAATGCATGCAAATGAATCTAGCAACATCTGTTTGAATGCAGAGGTGTCTTTAAACTGTTGGGTTTATGAAACAGGAGAAGGACTGAGAGGCATGATGGATAGGCAGATCAGGAGGGTGGAGGAAGAGACAACCTTGCACATACAATGTTTGGTCTCTCAGACAGTGTAAACTCAAAAAGTGGAATATTTATGCCTGATGTGGTCGGCCTCTCCTTCTCCTACTGCATGCTGGATAAAAATATTACCAGTGAGAACAGTCGATAAAGTTTAATGACGTGAAGGTCAGTTCATAATAATAACATAATCTGCTGCCGATGGAACAACACCGGAAAAACTTTTCCCCCACCAATTCCCCATTATCCCTTATTAGTCCTTCAGTTTAGAATTCTGTAGCTCTGTATTGATTAGACTGATCATCTGATCTGATCCTGATCATGTCTTGTCTTGTGTGATCAGTAACTACATGGGTACTGGTTCCTGTTCTCCCTACTTCATATGTGCCTTGACCCATTAGTTGGTTATTTGCAAGCATTTAATTAAAGGGCTAAGTACGACCCTTATGCTGCACGATGAACTGGTAAAACAAACTAACTAAAAGTAAATTTAACTAAGGGAGCTGGACATGCTGTCAATGAAGCTTTAACACTGAGTTTCATTATAGACTTTATTAGATTAAAAACATTGGATGAAAACTTTCTATTTTACCAATTATGTGAATTATGTTGTACAAGTAAAAACATTTTCTGTTCCAGAATACATGAACTATATTTAAGATATGAACACAAGAGAAGAGGACAGGAGTCTTAGAGAACAGCATATACTGCAGCATTCATATCCAACACATGCATATCAACACATGTGAGATACCTTAAGGTCCAATGACACAATAAGTCTGATGCATCTTTCCAGTGATATATTTCATGTTGCCTTTGCATCAACACCAGGGGTATACTGGTATAACCATATACTGCTATAAGCTCTCTTTCCTCCCTGGGAACAGTTTGCTTTTTGTTTTACTGGAGAGCAACAAGGATTATTCCAACCACCATTTTCATCATCTGAGAGCCTTTTTTTTGCTGTGGTCACACTGGATTATGGACATTTTATTAATATAATGTTGTATCCATCATCAGTCAGCCCCATCAGCACCTTAATTTACTGGCAGCATTTTGTATGCTGTCAGTGAATGTATAATAGTAATGCACATAGCAGCCAACAAAAACAACAAAAGGAAAATACAAATATTACATTCTGCATACAGGATGGGAGCCAGCGCCCATCTGAACTCAACTATTTATGCATTTATTTCATTTGAATGTTGTTTTGATGAACCTCATTGGCTGAAATAAGGAGAACTGCTCTGACCCGTGAGGAGATACTGTCAAGAACACCGTCTCTCACTGCATTTATCTGATCTTCTTGTGTGATTGTCTATTATGACTTTAATTAGGACAACAGCAAAATGCTATGCTGGAGAAATAATTACATCTCTGGCTCTCAGTATGACGGGCAGTAAGGTTTTTGTGGGGCTGTCGATGACAGCTCAAATTAAGGTGAGAGGACAGCAAGTCATGTTATTTTTGATAGCAGGCATATCTGTGTACTCAAGATTCACTATATTGTGCTGCCAGCATTATGAGATTAAATTGCTTATAACCTCCTGATCAAATTGTTGTCTAGAGTCATTAAAATCCCTCAAGTAATTTACTTCTATTGAGAGTCAGCTACTGGTGAAAATGGGTCCATGAAAAGCAAAAATTGACAGAATAGCTGGAAAATGTTAGATTCCATTTTTATGTGCTTTATCACATTGAGTCACACATGCAGATGTTCTTATTTATTGGTTTGTATTATTATAGAAATTATAATTAACATGAAGCATTATTTATACATTGAAAAACACACTTTATAACAGATATTGGTACCTGAAATTTGGTATTGCTGCCTACTAAAAAAAAGGTTCACCAAATGTGTTATAACAGTAGAATTGGTTGAAAAGAGAACGGTGTTAAAAACAACAACCTGGGAGCAGCTGGAAAAAGAGTTTTCAATCTGCACATGTTCCTCAGACTTGATAACTGATTGAAAATGGATAAACTGGTGGAATACCAGCACAGTACTGGACTAAATAAAGATATAAATAACAGTCACAATAATAGGAAACAGTAGAGGACAGCAATAAGTCATTTCAGTGTCTGATCTTATCCCCTTATCTGTTATGTTGATCTCACTACCATAGTGATTGCTTACTGTAATCTGTACCTATAAATGTCACACAGTTCAAGTACTACTGGTTTCATACACCGTTTTCATAGTTAATACAAATCCTGCTGAAGTACTAAATGGCAGGCTGGTGTTGGGATCAAGAGGAGAAGGTTTGGTTATTAACAAATATTAAAGATATTAATTAAGTGTTAATATCAATAGGTTATTCCACTACACTGTACAAGCAGGAATAAAACATAGGCAACGACGGGCTAGTGTGTGTGTGTGTGTGTGATGGTAAGGAGAGATGTAGCGGATGGTGGATGTAACCACGTCGGTGGATACACCACATCAGGATCACGATGGTGGGAGGAACCACGAGATGTGAGCCGGAGTAGAGTCGAAGCTCAATGGAGGCTGTGGTTAACATGGTCGGTCCTGAGCACCAATGCTGGCATCCTGTCTGTGCTTTAGGATGTGTGTAGGTGTATGTTGGTTAGTAAAAGAGAGGGAGAAGAAGAAGAGAAATGTTCCAGCAGAGCAAAGAGGACTGTGGCCTCCACAGAAAGATACAGCAGCTGTTATTCTATCACTCAGGAACCTTAGTCTGACCTTAGTCTGCACACTCAGGTGTGCAGACTAAGGTCAGCAGCCAGACACTGTTCCTTTAGCTGATAAAATACAGCTACTGGCTTTAGGTGGCCGACACTAAGTGTGTAATACATGCAGTGTAATGTTAATGCCTTACAACACAAGAGCAATCAAGAAGCAAGCAATCACACAGTAATAGAAGGGACCCGGCAGTCCTCCTTAATAATAATCCATTTATACGCACAGTAAAGTTCACAATAAATTTGTCTCTGCGAAGACAAAAGCCTCTTATGTGGAGCTTCCTAGCGATCAGAGTTAGTGAGTCCGTGTAGATGCTGTGGAGTTCCTTTGGTACGGTGACAGGCCGTTAAATTGCTCTGTAGCTGAGCAGTCAGCTGGTTGGCAGCAGAGGTTATCTTGCTCTCTCCTGAAGAAACGTGCCGTCCAAACGTTTCTTCCCTCTGCAGGCAGGGTGGAGATGGTGGGTTGCACAGCGATACTGTGGATCCAAAAGTGTTGGTGATTTCAAAGCAGTCTGTTATTCGGCCAGCCAGCAGGGACCAGGTTTAAACAGTGGAGGTAACGGCACATCAGCAGCTGCAGCATAGCCAGCTTGGCTGCTTGCTGAAGTGTGATTAGCACTGCAGTGATCTCTGCATACGGACTCATCGTGGTTTGTTGGGGGAGAGTCTGGCAACCTCTACAAAAGCGTGGGAACACATCAAGCTGATCTCGTAACCAGTGTCTAGTAGTGCAAGGGTGTTGACGCGTGAGGTGTAAATATATGTAGGGCATTGCCGTTGTGGACTAGGTCACCCAAGAAGGTTTGGGCAGGTCGAAGTGAGTGACAGTTTCGAGGAGCTTCTTGGGTTCCTCTGGTTCTGTGGATCCCGGATCATCCATTTCCTGCCTTAAGTCTTAGCCTTGGGGGCAGTCTAGGGTTGTACTGTCTTGCTTTGGGTCTCATTCAAATCGGCCCATCCCTTTCGGCTGAAAGGTATCTTGTTGTTTGGGCCTGCCTTGACTCTGGAGGCGGGTTTGACTCCACCCTGCCTCTGTTGCTCACCCTGTTGCTCACCCTTGCCCCATTGGCAAGGTGGCCAATGTCTCTGGGGTCCTGTTAAACATTCACCTTAACGCGAGTCATTTTGTTGCCTTCAAGTGCTAAAGCCTTTCCCTCTGAGAATTGGATCCCCAGCACTCTGGTGTCATCCTCATACCTCCGAATGGGGTGCGTGCACGTCTTCCATGACAACTGCACATACTTCTGGATCTCCTGCTAGGTCAGGCTACCAGTTCTGCTGTGTATTGTGATGTCATGCCACATGCTCCCATGAGGGTTGTGCGGGAACGCAGACTTGAAAGCCTGATCCTTCTCCAAACTGGGGGCGTTATGTCTTTGGAAGTGTGCAGATCTCTGGTGCATGATTTTCTTTCTGGGCTTCACCATCCTTGGTGCTGTTGCTACCACTTTGCTTGGCTGTATGTCAGCCAAGACAATGAAAAACACCCAGTTATCTCCAACCGCAACTTATCTAACTGGATGATTAATGATGATGATGATGATGAAGTTTTTTAATGCCGCACTTAAAATTTTGTTTACATATATATATATACATATACGTGTCAAATAAAAAAAAAATTAGACCTGACAAACACTGGATTCTATTTTTTTTTTGTGCGTTACCACATTGACTGGTGCACATACAACTTCACAAATGCAATTCTATTTTTATTTATTTATTGTTGATCTATTTAAAGGTATCACAGACTTAAAACCTGACTTTGCAGGATAATATTTCATATATAATTAATATAATTCCAGACCAGGGCTGAGACTTTGGGTCTGCTCTCTCTTTGGGCTGAACCCTGCTGCCATTTGCATTTTGAGCAGAGGCTCACTTCTATACAGAGGGAGTCGTTTCCAAAAGGAAATGACCCAATATTTGGTAAAAACCTCAAGGATGTCAGTTTGAGCTGGACTTTCCTCAGGTTATTTTCCCTGGACATCATAAAAGAGGTCCAAGTAGACCTAGTAGTAGAAATGTAACAGCAGCAGGCATGAGCAGTCCATAAAAAGCCTGAGATTTCAGGTACACTCTGTTAATGATTACATCACTCTTCCTCTACCTGCTGCACAAATACTCTCAGTCAACACAAGCAAGTGAAGCCTTGTCGGGAATTAAAAGGTAGTTTGTGTGAAAGATTTCAACTCAACTTTTAAAACTCTCTTGACTTGCATTAGCAGGAACAGATGGCATGTAGTGATGCAATTATTAAACATTAACTTATGATTGCATACAGTAAATGATGATGATTACATCTCTGGATGTTATTAGTTTCCATTACATTCGATAAATGGTTCAGAGTAGTGAGCAAAGTCTGTCCATTAATTCAAATCTATTTTTGGTTCCATTTATATCAGCTTCATTTCCATGTTGACTGTGTGTCTGATGAAGACAAATCAGCTGCGACCACAGAGAACATAAATCATATCTGCAGCACTAATGTGACACAAGTGTACAAAGACAGAGGGCTGGTTAATAATGCTGTCACTCAGGTGGTACAGTGCCACCACATGATTACTCTCTGTGCCGAGAAGGTTCAAGGTCCAATGCCCAACTTTGGTCCTGCAGCGTAGCAGCTGTCACTCATTTGACTATTTTTGGAGCCAATTAAGTTGTGTGAGTTTCTGCCACATAAGCATCTGTCCATCTATCCTCACCTGCGTTAGAAGCATCTGAGACTAAACACGCTGTATGTCCATGTACCTTTGTTTTCAGGTTTATTGAGATAAGTTAGCTAATTTAATCAATGATAACTAATGGCACATGGACAGTTTATAGACCCTGCATCCTGTTTATGGACAGTTTATAGACCCTGCATCCTGTTCATGGACAGTTTATAGACCCTGCATCCTGTTCATGGACAGTTTATAGACCCTGCACCCTATTCCTTCGTTTAGATTAGGAACTACATAATAAGCCTGTAATGTTACTGATGGTTTGGTTGGCATAGCGACGTATTGTAAGATTATGTAACAGGTACGTGGTGAGTGTTCAGAGAATGAACATTAAAGTGGGCGACCAGAAAAAATGAAGTTGTCCCTGAGCTCATACAACCTCAAGGTACTTTATATCCATAACAATTACATTTAGAGTTAACACTGACGTTCTTCTTCTACTCTCCGACCAGCATGACATTTAACGGGATTGTCTTAACCAAAATGGTGCCAACTTGGAAATGCTGTGGGGGTGGGGGTGTTGTCTGTTGTCACTTTTAGAAGAATTGTTGCTCTACTAAGTTGAATAAGTATTGAGAGAATAACATTACATCACTGTGATATTGTCAATTCTGTGTTTAAATCTAGTTTATGGCAGGACATCCAAAAGAGCAAAAGAAGAGATAAAGAATAAGGAAAAAAGTGACGTTGATTTCAGAGTCACAGGAAAACGTTCAGCCTGAATCACTGCGCTGTAAGAGTCAGAGTGTTTGGATCCTGTTGCAGGACGATGGTGAAAAACATCATCATGCCTGCTCAGCAAACCCAAAGCCTAAAGGTAACAAACAGGGTTTCTCAAGGGTAATGGCTGGAATTAGCTCATCACTGCAGTAAAAGAGGGGGCTCACATTATTAGTTCTTTCTCCTCTTTCTGCCTAATGTAGTGTGGAAGAGGCTCGAGCAAATGCAATTAAATCCAGTTTGTTGGCTTCAGCTCTGGCACTCCCCACTTCCTGCTGTCTGTATAGTGAACAAGCATTTTAAGCACATTCTACTGCAAGTTCCCCTGGATGAGAGCTGAAAATGAATCAAGTTTCAACTAATTTCTCAAAACCTTGGGGATGATTTATATTTTTCTTCATCATCTGTCTGACTCAGTTTGTCCTTGACAAACATGAGTTCAACCTGTATGAAATTAGGCTCAGCAAGGAATTATTGGTGCCCTCTTCCCCGCAGGTTTTAAGGATCACTTACAGGATTTACTGGTGAGGCTCAGCTGATGCTGAGTGTAATTATTGCTGAGATCTTCTACATCATACAGACTTCTGTCCTTCTTGCAGAAGGACGGATAATTGAGTTCAGGATTAAAGATGTGATCTTAGGACCACTCCCTACCTCACACACACATGCATAATCACACACCCTCATCAAAACACTGATATCCTTCACCTGTCAGTCTTGTATTAGGCATTCTGCTGCAGTCCTGATGCGGGCAGGAATCAGGACCTTCACTGACCAGGAAACCCCGACGAAGATGCATACATCATTAAACCTTCAAAATATATGAATTATTCACAGCTACAAATATACCTTGGCAGCATGTCATTACATGTGTATCAATGCTGTGAGTGTGTTTGTGTGTGTGTGTGTGAGAGAGCACATGTTCATAGTATATAGACAACTCTAAGTATTCATAATAACAGAGGTCTTTTCAGAGGGGATCATGGAGGGATGTATCTCAGTTTTACTCTACATCATAGAAACCATGGATTTTAGTGCATGAGCTGGAAAACATGCTGCAACTGCACCACTCTAGATAACATTAAATATTCATGACTAAATTGTCAGTTATCAAGGTTAAAGTAAAAAAAAATGCCTTAGACATTATTTAGTAAGAATTTGCTGCTCAAAGGCTGCTTCACTGTAAAACTAAAATGAAATCTGAACAGTGTTCTGCTGTGTTAACATCAGACAGTGACAAACTGCAATGCAATCTAGGAAAGTATTACATGATTACAGCATTTTAAGAGAATGCCATGATGTTAAGGCTTCCTTAAGGCTTAAGGCTTCCACTGAGTAATGTAAGCCATTTTTATTATGCCCTTGACAAAAGGGTTACCCTCCTCCGTCTGTCCATCCAATCATATGTAACAGGTTCGAGAGGGGGTGTGGTCTATCCACATGTCCTCCAAAACCAGTGGAAAGAATGAAGTGAAAATTCACTCATGTTTTGTAGAGGCACTGAAGGAAAGAAAGGGAGAAACAGAAACAGCAAGGGGTTGGGGAGACAAGGGAGACAATAACAGCAAAACAAACAACAGCAACAAGTTCAACAACAAACAAAAACAACAGCAGGGATATACAATATCATCAACATTATAACCATATCTGTGGAACCTTGTTCACCTTAATGTGTGTGTGTGTGTGTGTGTGTGTGTGTGTGTGTGTGTGTGTGTGTGTGTGTGTGTGTGTGTGTGTGTGTGTGTGTGTGTGTGTGTGTGTGTGTGTGTGTGTGTGTCTGTGTGTGTGTGTGTGTGTGAAAGATTGTCACTGGATGTGGTTTTAAGTGGGGGGTCGTTACAACACCACGTTGACCCCCAGCAGTAGGCAGAGAAGGACCCGAACCACCACGGCGCCCCACAGAGCATGAAGGGCCCAGGGCCACGTGCCCCCAGGTCAACGGCGTCCACCCCAAGGGAAAGCCAGCCAGGGGACACAGAGAGAGCACGCCGGCCAAGAGCTGGCCCACAGAAGGTCATGAGATGGCAGACCCCCCCCCCAAAATCACGAGCAGAGCCCCAAGACCCCGCCCACCTGAGACCCACCTAGACCCTTGGCACAAGGCCCGCCATGCAACGGCGAAGACAGGGCGCTCCCGAAAACCAAGGGACACAGAGGGAGCTCCCACTGCCAGGGCCCAACCTAACCCCCGACGTGGAGTCCACCACACACCAGAGAGGCCAGGACCCCCCCCAACCATCACCCCTGAGGGAGCGGGACAAAGCCCCTCACGGCCCACCGGCAGGACCAGTGTTTATTAAGTATGTATGTATATATAGTAATATGTATACTGTAATATTATGTAGTACATACTACATAATATTATAGTATACATATTAGTAATTTATTATTATTATTATTATTATTATTATCATTATTATTATTATTATTGCAGTATTTAGTAGTTTTACAGGGGACGCTGTGGCTCAGGAGAGCAGTCATTATTCTTTAATTATCATTAAATACAGGAAAAATACTGTAGTTTCAAAAACAGTTTATTTACTTCATACAATATATACAATAACACCGATCAGTCTGTGTTCAT
Organism: Chaunax sp. Z400; assembly: GCA_037577475.1. Taxonomy (NCBI): domain Eukaryota; kingdom Metazoa; phylum Chordata; class Actinopteri; order Lophiiformes; family Chaunacidae; genus Chaunax; species Chaunax sp. Z400. The sequence continues at coordinate 25,530,582 of CM075193.1, forward strand.
GTTAGACCCCATCGTTGGTCAGATATAAGAATGTTGGATGTTATTAGAGATCATAAGAATTTTTCCTTTAGATTAGTCAATGAGAAACTTTTTCTTTTTGAATCAATCTGCAAAGAAAATCTAACATGACGTGTTTGAGTTAATTTGCCTTCAGGTAATACCTTGACATTGTGTGTCCAGTAAAGTGACTATTGCACATGAACACACTGCGTTAAGGTTGATTTGGACGTAGCATTAATTTGTCATGTTTTGTGACTTCAGCTACAGTTTAATGCTCTTGGTCACTGTGGTCTTGGAAAGTTTAGCCTAGAAAGTAGCTCATTTAATCTGCTGCTGATATGTTTTCATTGTTACTTTTGTGTTCGGGGTACACTAATCTATCATTTAAGGACAAATTAGAAGCTTTTGCATTGGTTTTTGGGTCCTCTGTGTCAAGTTTACCTTACAGTGTGGATATGGCAGATACAGTATTGCATTGAAATGCATTAGTTTCACTTAAATCCACCTGTTGTACATGATAACTATGATAATTAAACCTTTGTCACTCAGACTATACTTTATTTCTCATGCTATTCTATTATTCACACCTCTCATGCATGATCAATCTGATTTTCCAGCTATCGCAGTCTGGGCCTCAATGGAGTTATCAGCTGTTCTCATCAGCTGGTCACATTTATCCAATAGCACAGTGACACACCTTCATTGTCAGCCTGTCATGTTGCTGCTGTCTTTTTAAATATGACTCTCTCTATTCTTCTAGTTCCTCCATGCTGCTGTTTTGCTCTTCCTCCACCTCCTCATCACCACCCAGTCTTCACAGATTCACCAACTTCATCATTCATCATCTTCAGCAGATTCATCAGCCACCACCACCAGTGTCTGGACTCCTAGGGGGGGATATATATCTGTCAGGACAGATGCCCTTCATTTTCAATCTCCCTGAAGATTCAGAGCACCAAAGACTTTCTGACACCAAAGACTTTCTGAGAAAAAAGACTTCCTGACAACAAAGACTTTCTGACACCAAAGACTTTCTGAGAAAAAAGACTTCCTGACAACAAAGACTTCCTGACACCAAAGACTTTCTGACACCAAAGACTTTCTGAGAAAAAAGACTTCCTGACAACAAAGACTTCCTGACACCAAAGACTTTCTGACACCAAAGACTTCCTGATATACTAATTATCACATATCATCTGATGTAATGAACAATCTTATTTTCTTCAACCACTAGTCTCTCCTGATTGAAAAAGTGTAAATAGTTTTGCCTAAGCTCAGTAGCAGTGATGTTAAAAAATGTCAGTGCTATCACCTAACCTAACAGAAGCCTAATGTTACACACACAAAAATGTAATATTGCACTATTTCAACCACGTTTTAATATTTTTCTGATGAAACATCACCAAAGTTCTGCTGCCAAGTTGAAGCATTGTACAAATAAAGCTTACTGTAGGCTTCTTCCTCAGAACAAAGCACAATCCATCAAAGTGGAGGGCTGGTTGCAGAGTCCAAAGGAGCATATGAAAAAATATGTCAGCAAAATACCTGTGAATGAGCTATATAACAGTATGACTACAATACTACAATAACACTGTTTGACCCACAAGACTGACAACTGAACAGCTTGTGATTGCAGACATATTGCCCATTGATAATACTCATTTATATTAAATAATAATAATAATAATAATAATAATAATAATAATAATAATAATGAATGTGTTTTTTTATACTGGACCTTTGAAGTCATTTTGTTGAATACATTTCTCTTTGGGTGACGACATAATGTTAACGGTTGTTTTGGTTGTGTAGTGGTAGTAGTGTGGTGGTTTGGATTTGGCTTCTTGTTTCCTGTATTACTATAAAGGTTTATTTCCCTTTGTGTATTTAGTTAATTCCTTGTTCCTTTCATTTGTTCTGCTGAATCACTGATACCTGCCTCCTGATTGTTTCCACCTGTCTTGTTGTTTGTTATCTCCCTGTATATATAGTCTGTTTTCCTGCTGTTGTTTGTCACTTCATATGTCTCCTCGTCTTCTCTTTGCGTTTTCACTGCAAAATGATTTCCTCATGATTTCTTTTTAGTTTACTCATTGTTTTTGGATTTTCCCCTGTTTGGACTCTTTTTTTTTGGACTCTTCTGGGTTTGGACTTTTTGATATGAAGTTTCTGAACTGCTTCTAGTGTCAGCTAGCCAGCGGCCTGCTAGCTGCTAACTAGCCCTGTATGTATTGTCTGTATTTTTCTGCTGTCCTTTGTCAGTTTGATGCCTGACATTTGGATTTTTTGGATGTTTTTGCCTGTTTGGACCTTTTGATATTAAATCCCTTAACTGCACTCCCTGCCTCTTGTGTTACACATACAATAAAAGGTAGTGGCTTTGCTTTAGTGACAAATCCATGCAGATAGGCAACCATGTCCTGAGTCTGGATTTTTAAGTAAGTTTAAGTTTTAAGTTTTTTTTTTTGCATTTCGTTAATTTTAGCAGATGTCTGATTTTGTCATTAAATTGTCTTGAATAAGACTTTCTCAAATGCTCAAACTCAGAGGATTTAAATAATGACACAGCTCCTAAGTATCTGACACCTTCCTTCATTTTTGTATCAATGTAAACCCTTAAACATAAAGAAAATAAAATCAGTATAATAAGCTGTAAACAATCCAAAAGAGCCAATCTGATAAAAAAAGACAGTCTTACCATCACTGGTGATCTGATCACGAGGGACAGAACTGAATCTGGTTGTTCACACCTGACATTAGAATGTGTCTCCACAAGCATCTTGTGTGGCCGCTTGTGATTGGATCTCACATCCATGCTTACATTTAATAAACATTTGCATCACGACAACAACAAATAAAGCCGAGCTGAGACGGGCCGTTTACACTACAGCGACTTTTCATGAGACTTTCTGAAACTGTTTTGTCTCATTGAGAATCTTCGGTCTGAACTGGGCTCAACATTGATGGAGTTAATACACATTGCTGGCCTGTATTCTGCATACTGTATGTTATCAGCATGAGATAGCTGTGCTTTAAATGAATTCATAGTGTGTGTTGATGCTAATGTTCACTCTGTACCATCTATTGACACCCCTTTGTTGAGGTACCTCACACTGAATAGGTGAAGTTAAAACAATGCAGACCACTGATTGGTCAGCTGGATCAACCAGAGTCATCTTGTTTGCGCTCTGATGTAGTATTGCAAGATGGCGCCGCGCTAGTGGCAGCCTGTTGCAGCAGCTCCCGCTCACCTTGAGCTTTTTCTGCACTATTGTTTGTCTTTTTAACTTTCTTTAATTTTTCCCTCGCTGTCTTGAGGGGTGCTCTTTGCACTATGGAGGCCAAGCAGTTGATTTTTGCTTTGGCCTTCTGCTGTTTGTTTATTTCTGTTTCTTCCTGACCATGACCGTGTCTGGGGACCTCGTGCGCTGCCATGGCCCTATTGTTTACAGTAGGGATCAGCTGTTAGCGCTCCGTAACATAGCGGTGCTGCCCCACGAGAGACCTGATGTCCCCCGAGAGTTGAAACGGAGGAGACGGGGGACCCGTGCCGGAGCCGAGCGTCGTGCTAGAAGGAGGAGATATCGACCAGTCCTCCCGTCCATCATCATGGGGAATGTGAGATCTCTCCCCAACAAGATGGACGAATTAGCGGCGCTGACCCGGCACCAGAGGGAATACCGGGAGTGCAGCATCATGATGTTCACGGAAACATGGCTGACTACGATAACTCCAGACAGGGCTGCAGCGCTGGACGGCTTCAAGCTGTTGCGCGCGGACAGGACGAGGGAGAGTGGTAAGAGGAAAGGAGGAGGGCTAGCAGTGTTTGTGAATGATAGATGGTGTAACTCTGGGCACATCACTATTAAAGAACAACTCTGCTGTAAGGACATTGAACTGTTAGCAGTTAGCATGAGACCTTACTACCTGCCGCGGGAATTCACGCATGTTATCGCGGTAGCTGCGTATATCCCCCCCTCTGCTAACGCTGAAGCAGCCTGTGATGTCGTTCACTCTGTCACAGGCAGGCTGCAGACTCAGCATCCACAGGCCCTCCTTCTTATATCAGGGGACTTTAATCACGCCGCTCCATCTTCCACTCTGCCCACCTTCACCCAGTACGTCACATGCTGCACCAGAGACAATAAAACACTGGACTTACTGTATGCCAACACCAAGGAGGCATACACCTCATCAACCCTACCTCCCCTGGGAAGATCAGACCACAACCTGGTTCATCTCCTGCCTGTGTACAAACCTCTGGTACACAGGCAACCAGCTGTGTCCCGCACAGTGAAGAGATGGTCCGACGAGGCTGACGAGGCCTTGAAGGACTGTTTTGATACAACTGTGTGGCAGGAACTCTGTGATTCTCATGGGGAGGACATCAACAGTCTCACTGACTGTATTACAGACTATATTAACTTTTGCGTGGAAAACACCGTACCCACCAGGACTGTACGGTGTTTTTCCAACAATAAACCGTGGATTAACCCTGACATAAAGGCTCTCCTCAAGGAGAAGAAGAGGGCCTTTAAGTCAGGAAATAAGGAGGAGCTGAAGATTGTACAGAAGGAGCTAAGGAGGAAGATCAGGGAGGGGAAGAACAGCTTCAGGAGGAAGATGGAGGATCAGCTGCAGCAGAACAACACCAGTGGAGTTTGGAAAGGCCTGAAAAACATCTCTGGCCACAAGGAACCAAACTCCCAGGCTGTGGGGGACCAACAGTGGGTGAATGATCTGAACTTATTTTTCAATAGGTTTGATCAGTCATCTGCCCCTCCCCCAGCCCAGCCAAGCCTGCTGCAACCCCCTTCATTGGCACCTCCAGGACACTGCCCCACCCCCTCCTACACCTCTCTTCCTGCAACACTCAGCCCACAGCCACCCCCCACTGCTCATCTCATCAGCTCAACACCACCATCCCCCCCATCCACAAACTTCAGCACACAGCCCACCTGCTCCACCCTGTCCCTCACAACTCTCCAGGTGAGAGATCAGCTCAGGAAGATGAAGGCGAGGAAGGCTGCGGGTCCGGACGGCATCAGCTCCAGGCTCCTGAAGTCCTGCGCAGACCAGCTGTGTGGGATAGTTGAACAAATGTTCAACCTGAGCCTGAAGCTGGGGAGAGTGCCACAGATGTGGAAAACATCCTGCGTGGTACCTGTCCCCAAGACTCCGCACCCCAAGGACCTCAACAGCTACAGGCCGGTGGCTCTAACATCCCACCTGATGAAGACCCTGGAGCGGCTGGTCCTTGTTCATCTCCGCCCCCTGGTGAGCCCAGCAATGGACCCGCTTCAGTTTGCCTACCAACCTGGCATCGGGGTGGACGACGCCGTCATCTTCCTCCAACACCGAGCCCTCTCTCACCTGGAGAAGCCGGGAAGCACTGTGAGAATCATGTTCTTTGATTTCTCCAGTGCTTTCAACACGATACAGCCTCAGCTTCTGAGGGACAAGCTGGAGCACACCAGTGTGGACCAACACCTCACATGCTGGATACTGGACTACCTCACCAACCGTCCACAGTATGTGAGGTCACGGGACTGTGTGTCCGACATGGTTGTCTGCAGTACGGGGGCCCCACAGGGAACGGTCCTGGCTCCGTTCCTCTTCACCCTCTACACTGCAGACTTCCACTACAACTCACCCACCTGTCACCTGCAGAAGTTCTCTGATGACTCTGCCATCGTCGGCCTCATCACAGATGGGGACGACAGGGAATACAGAGAACTGACGCAGGACTTTGTGGACTGGTGCCAGCGGAACCTACTCCAGATCAACGCGGTGAAAACCAAGGAACTGGTGGTTGATTTCCGCAGGCACACATACTCCCCCCCGGACCCGGTGAACATTCAGGGAACAGACATTGAGATGGTGACATCTTATAAGTACCTGGGTGTTCACCTGAACAATAAACTGGACTGGACAGACAATACCACTGCACTTTATAGGAAAGGCCAGAGCAGACTCTATCTGCTCAGGAGACTGAGGTCCTTTGGAGTGCAGGGAGCACTCCTCAAGACATTTTACGACACCGTGGTGGCATCAGCCATTTTCTATGGTGTGGTCTGCTGGGGCAGCGGCATCTCAGTGTCGGACAGGAAAAGACTCGACAAGCTAATAAGGAAGGCCAGCTCTGTCCTGGGATGCCCACTGGACCCAGTGGAGGTGGTGGGAGAAAGGAGGATGACAACTAAGCTGTCATCCATTATGGACAATCACTCCCACCCGATGCGGGACCAAATAACAGCACTGGAGAGCTCCTTCAGCGACAGGTTGCTTCACCCAAAGTGCGTGAAGGAGCGCTTTCGCAAGTCTTTCCTTCCTGCAGCTGTTAGACTGTATAATCAGCACTGCTCCCAGTAGACCAAACAATTAGTAGTACTGTGAGAATTACTGAGACACTTTTTCTAATAGTACTGTGAATATATTTTTGAGACACTTTACCCCCCCCCTTATTGTATTGTATTTTTAAAAATGTTATTTCCCCTCCTCCTGCTGTGTTTTTTGTACACTGTGCTGCTGCAATATTGTAAATTTCCCCACTGTGGGACTAATAAAGGGATATCTTATCTTATCTTATCTTATCTTATTGATTAACTCTCCTCTTTCTTCCAGCTGTGTTGCTGCCTGCAGCCTCGTGTCAAACAAAGCTTCTCCTTGTCATAAACAGCCACAGACTGAGGAGAAAAAGTCTTGAGTGTGGATTGAGTGTGACCAAGTGAGAGAGTGAGAAAGAGAAGAGTGACCGTTCATCGAAGGAAACTGTTAATCTCTGAGTTGTAATGTAGCCTACAGCAGCCTATAGGTGGTGTGATCGTCAATAAACGCTGCAGCTGTTTACCTCCAAAACCCCAATAACAATATTTTGAGTACTGCCTGTGGTGGAAATGCTGCACAGATCTAGGGTTGTTGTTTATTATGGGTTACGTACAGTTTCCAAGGGTTCTATACCGAATGCACTTTAGAGGGAATGCAGCATAAGTTATCATAAATGATACCAGATGAGGTGGAAATAAATAATTCACTCCTGAAAGATGTGAAGTAGATCTACTGGATACTTCAGGGTACACAATAAATTTTGCAGAAAAACTAAGTAGATTAACTTTAAGATTCCCTGACAAAAAAATAGAATTTTGCTCACAATTACTAAAACCTTCATCAAAAAAGAAAAATCAAAAAGCCACATGGAAGTAGTGAAGTGGGAAACATCTACTGCTGAGCTCCAATTCTGGCTAGGACTGTTATACCAAAATGATTTATGTTAATATTGAGCTAAATGGGGTGTGAATCCAGCCTTTCCACCTAACCCTTGCCTCATTGAGAGTTCTCTGTGTGAGGCTGCAGATGGTCCAGGATGATCAGGCTCCCCGGCTCACAGCAGTGAGCCCTGTTGTTCCTTCATGCATTAGTTGTCCCAGTGGAGAAAGCCTTTAGAAGAATGTAATCCACATAAAAGCACCAGCACTGCGTCGTCTTTGTGATGTATACTCAGCGGTAGGGCTGGGCGGTATGATTCAAATTAATAT
>CM075193.1:25543116-25605616 GCA_037577475.1 Chaunax sp. Z400
AACAGAACAGCTCTTATTCTGATTGTTGTGATTTGTTTACCGTCGAGAGAACAGTGACTCTCTAATGAAGTGGATTATAATATGTGGGAGTCAGTTTCATGGCAATCAGTTTCTCAGCAGGCACATATCACCTACACAAGTCTCCCCACCCTATAATCCTAATTCACCAAAGCATCTGCAATGAATTGAGTTAATTGGACTGGATCACTTGTGGTATGATGAATGCTTTATTCTATTTGAAATTCAAATGTTGTGCATGTTTTCCCTCTTCACAGTCAAGCCAACAGCCTTGAATATAGATGGTGATCAAGCTGTGACCCTGGCAGGTCCACTAGACCCTACACATACCATCTACCTATGAATAACACATGTGATGCTGCTGTATGGCTCCATAGGAGCTCCAATGGTAATGTATTCTAAATAGACTCCATACAGTCCCTGATGGCTTCCATCATGTTGTGCACAGTGTACACACTCAGTGACTTTGTAAGGTGATTAAGCAGCTTTATGCAGAGGAATATATTTGAAAACACCTGATAAATAAATAAGATGAACAGTGTTTGTGCTTCAATCACAGTATGCAAACATATTAGAAAACAAACCAAATATTGTTTTGTCCAGTGAAGCCCAGTCAGAAAACGGCCTCCGTTACATGGATGGATTATGAGAGATTGGGTCCCTGGGCACAGACAGTTAAACGCCCCACCCCCCCTTCACAGGAGAGAGACGACCACAGTGGAAAAAGACAAGAACAACTACAAACATCATGGACACAATGTTTGGGATCATTTTGCACCCTTTTTTTGTAGTTTTGTGTGTCTTTGTAGATGTTTGTCTTCACAGTCAGTCAGTTGTATTTGCTCTTGTTGTTTTGTGTGTATTGTTTTAGATCTGTTTTTTGCACATTTGCATCACTTTGTCTGTTTCTGTCTCTGTGTCTTCATGTTGTGTCTCTCTGCAGGTAGTTTGTGTCTCTTTGTTGCATCTCTTCTTGGTTTCTTTGCATTTCTCTGTCATTGTAGTCGTTCTTTTGTTGTCTTGTGTCCCTTCAAGTCTTTTTTTCACTTTTTATTTTTCACTTTTGTTTTTTTTCAGTAATGTTTTTTTTCTTCTTCATCTTCTCAGTTGCTGCTGTTTCAAAAACTGCATCTGATGAGGAGGAGAGACTGTCTTGTCCTGTCCAGAGATTCCTGAGACGCCTGCCTCTCTACAGATATGATACAAATGATCACACCACAGATTATCATAGAGACTATCAAAGAATGCCTGACATGCAGGTTCTATTTTAAACTAGAGGCTCCGTTCTCCTGCCTTAAATTGCTTTACTAATGTTATTGTCTTTTAATAAAATGTCCCTGCAGCCATAGGATGCTGTGTAGCTCTCATATTTTGGGAGAAATTCAAATAAAAACAATGTTTTTGCTTGGCAGATACTCGATATTAAAGATTTTCCATCAAGAAATCTGACGTCAGAGACTAGCTGTTGAAGCTGGGCATATTTCTGGGGTTAACAAGCACACTATTGTAAAAAAAACATTCCTCTAATTGACATAGCACCCCTAGAAGTCATTAAAGAATCCCCCCCACTACTAGCACACTCGGAGCCAATTTATTGATGTCCACTTAAAATATGAGACAATTAAAAGTCAGCACTAAAAAAGCCACAGAGACAATGTCAAGAGAAAGTCTCAATGCTCGACCAAGAAAGCTGCACAACACCATGTTACTGATAGCTAATGAATCACTGGAAAGGATCTAGACTGCAAGGTTTTAGGCATGATGTAATGGATTACTGAGGGCAGTTATGACATAGAGTGCAGATGATTTATCAAGCTTAGCAGGCGTTAAACTGGCTTAAACTGGATTTGAATTCCCATGACATGTGACTGGGTCCCAGTCCGCATTCCGGGTGCTGACTGGGAACCTGGAGAACCCTTCGGGAACCAAGGACAGGAGTCACTCAGGAGTCACAGATTAAACTAATTGGGGCAAAGGAGAGAAGAGATAAAGACCTGCATGAGTAGAAAACTACAAAATAGGCACCAAATAAACAAAATCCCAAAACCATGACACCTTGCCCCCCATTCTGGTCCGGACCAGTTCCTGCCAGTGGCCCAGCATTTGGATTTAAAGTCCATCCCTACCTTTAAAACTTCTCCCTCTTGGTTTTACATCCTTGATTAGAGCAGGAGGTACCAAAGACGAGGTGTGAGGACAGACATTTAGAAAATAATGAACATAAAGGCAGACATTACACCTGCTACATGTTATCATTGTATGTTAACATGCTGATGTCAGCATCAAGCTCAAAGAGCCCCTCACTGCCTCACAGAGCCGTTACCATGGCTACGGATTCTTTTTAAATCTCAGCTTCTTTAAACTTGAGTGTCATTTCCTTTTCCAGTGTCTCTCTGCTGTTTCATCTCCACCTTGAGACCCTAACAGTGCACTCTGTGCACAGACAGACCACAACTCCCTCAGGCTGAGCATCCAGCCAGCAGTGTGTCTTAAATATGCTGCTCTGCAAAAAAAGACCACAAAAAAGAAAACATTGAGAAAAGACACAAAGCAAAACCCAAATTTTACAGCAGATAAAAAGCTATCCACTCAGTTCTCTTCTCGCTCTGCCTGAGGATACAAATAACTTCATAGATCTGTCACAGAAATTGCAAAGATGTAGAAAATTTTTTTCCCCTACCTCCTTGTTCTGCAGCTTTCATTTTCAGGGATGAAGGCAGAGCTGAATGCGGGACAAAGTGATCATGATTCGTGATTCCTCCCCACTCATGATTACAGAAGTGATCAAAGTTAGTCAGGACAACTTCCAGCAGCACCAGGGTAACAACTTGACTACAAAAGACTAGAACATAGTTTACCTGGGGCAATCTGCAACTCTATTCTCAATACAAAACTACTTTGGCATTGCATTTCCCTGGAAATCCTGGCCTTCCAGCAGCCAGAATAATTATAATGTTGCATTTTATTGCATAAATCCATCAAAGATGGCTGCTCTATGTGTGCATTTGCATTATGTGCATTGTGTTTTTTAATTATGGGCTTAAGAGGGAATTTCAGGCTCAGTGAATTGAGTGATAAATGTACAAAGAGTCCATTTGCACAAATCCCATACTTCCCCATAATCACAACGGTGGCGCCTTAAAAGCACATGAATATGAAAATATCCAGGAAAAGCCTTTACAGTCTATTAAATGTTTAGGTTTATAGACTGTGTAAACTATGGACACACACATATATAAAAACATGTTTGCTGCTCTGCATTGAATATTTATAAAACCAAGGTCATTTTGGTTCAATGCATTAAATTAAGTCTTTTTTCTTCTAAGGTTAGAGTCTACCTGCTCTCCTGTTTTCTCTTCATCTGTGCCATTTCTCATAGAAGCTGACATCATCATCATCATCGTCATCGTCATTAAAGCAGCAAGGTTGATGGGCCTCTGACAGACTCCAACTTCAAACGAGCTTCCAATCAAAAGAAAGCTGCACTGCTGTCACCATTATCACATAGTGACAATGTACAGTATCAACTCTCTTTAATGATCTTCCCTTTTTTACTGTAATCATATCACATATTTCAGGATTGACTCATTGATTATCTATTTGCTTATTTTGAAAGTATTTATTTCTTAATCATTGCAGTGATAGCCCTTTAAATGTCATGATGTCATGAATCAGATCTACAAGGCCACAGATCTTATTCTTACTGAGGGGGGAAACTGTTTTCATCCCTGGTCTTATCCACTGGGGGGGTGATCCAGATCAAACATTGGCATCGTTATCGTTATATATAAAAGTATGTGAGCCTGACTTATACAACCACTTTATTGAATCTCCAAGTATTTCTTACATCTGTCAATTTTGCTGTCTTCATTGTTCTGTTTTGCTAATCTGTCAAATGTAAATAAATGGTAAATGGACTGTACTTAAATAGAACCTTTCTAGTCTGACTGACCACTGAAAGCTTTACAACATCAGCCAGCATTCACCCATTCACACCAACATTCACATCAACATTCACACCAACATTCACATCAACATTCACATCAACATTCACACCAACATTCACACCAACATTTACACCAACATTCACACCAACATTCACACCAACATTCACCCATTCAAACCAACATTCACACCAACATTGAAACCAACATTGAAACCAACATTCACACCAACATTCAAACCAACATTGAAACCAACATTCACACCAACATTCAAACCAACATTGAAACCAACATTCACACCAACATTGAAACCAACATTCACACCAACATTCACACCAACATTGAAACCAACATTCACACCAACATTCACATTTTCATTCACTCACACCAATGGAACAAACACACACACCAATGGAACAAACACTCACACCAATGGAACAAACACACACACACCAATGGAACAAACACTCACACACCAATGGAACAAAAACTCACACACCAGTGGAACAAAAACTCACACACCAGTGGAACAAAAACTCACACACCAATGGAACAAAAACTCACACACCAGTGGAACAAAAACTCACACACCAATGGAACAAACACACACACCAATGGCACAAAAACTCACACCAATGGAACAAACACTCACACACAGCAATGGAACAAACACTCACACACACCAATGGAACAAACACACACTCACACACCAATGGAACAAACACACACACACCAATGGAACAAACACACACACACACACACCAATGGAACAAACACACACACACCAATGGAACAAACACACACACACCAATGGAACAAACACTCACACACACCAATGGAACAAACACACACACCAATGGAACAAAAACTCACACAACAATGGAACAAACACACACACACACACCAATGGAACAAACACACACACCAATGGAACAAAAGCTCACACACCAATGGAACAAACATACACACACCAATGGAACAAACACACACACACCAATGGAACAAACACTCACACACCAATGGAACAAACATACACACACCAATGGAACAAAAACTCTCACCAATGGAACAAACACACACACCAATGGAACAAACACTCACACCAATGGAATAAACACTCACACACCAATGGAACAAACACACACACCAATGGAACAAACACACACACCAATGGAACAAACACACACACACCAATGGAACAAACACACAAACACCAATGGAACAAACAGACACACACCAATGGAACAAACATTCACACACCAATGGAACAAACACACACACACCAATGGAACAAACACTCACACACCAATGGAACAAACACACTCACACCAATGGAACAAACACACACACCAATGGAACAAACACTCACACCAATGGAACAAACACACACCAATGGAACAAACACACACACCAATGGAACAAACACACACACACCAATGGAACAAACACACACACACTAATGGAACAAACACTCACACCAATGGAACAAACACACACACACCAATGGAACAAACACACACACCAATGGAACAAACACTCACACACCAATGGAACAAACACTCACACCAATGGAACAAACACTCACACCAATGGAACAAACACTCACACACACCAATGGAACAAACACTCACACACACTAATGGAACAAACACTCACACCAATGGAACAAACACACACACACCAATGGAACAAACACACACACACCAATGGAACAAACACTCACACCAATGGAACAAACACTCACACCAATGGAACAAACACTCACACACACCAATGGAACAAACACACACACACCAATGGAACAAACACTCACACACCAATGGAACAAACAAACAAACACCAATGGAACAAACAGACACACACCAATGGAACAAACATACACACACCAATGGAACAAAAACTCACACCAATGGAACAAACACTCACTCACACCAATGGAATAAACACACACACACACCAATGGAACAAACAAACAAACACCAATGGAACAAACAGACACACACCAATGGAACAAACATACACACACCAATGGAACAAAAACTCACACCAATGGAACAAACACTCACACACACCAATGGAACAAACACACACACACCAATGGAACAAACACTCACACACCAATGGAACAAACACACACACACCAATGGAATAAACACTCACACACCAATGGAACAAACACACACACCAATGGAACAAACACTCACACCAATGGAATAAACACACACACACACCAATGGAACAAACACTCACACCAATGGAATAAACACACACACACACACCAATGGAACAAGCACACTCAAACCAATGGAACAAACACACAAACACCAATGGAACAAACAGACACACACCAATGGAACAAACACACACACCAATGGAACAAACACACACACCAATGGAACAAACACTCACACACCAATGGAACAAACACTCACACCAATGGAACAAACACTCACACACCAATGGAACAAACACTCACACACAAATGGAACAAACACACGCACACCAATGGAACAAACACACACACCAATGGAACAAACACTCACACCAATGGAACAAACACACACCAATGGAACAAACACACACACCAATGGAACAAACACACACACCAATGGAACAAACACACTCACACCAATGGAACAAACACACACACACTAATGGAACAAACACTCACACCAATGGAACAAACACACACACACCAATGGAACAAACACTCACACCAATGGAACAAACCCACACACACCAATGGAACAAACACACACACACCAATGGAAAAAACACTCACACCAATGGAACAAACACACACACACTAATGGAACAAACACTCACACCAATGGAACAAACACACACACACCAATGGAACAAACACTCACACCAATGGAACAAACACACACCAATGGAACAAACACTCACACCAATGGAACAAACACACACACACCAATGGAACAAACACACACACACCAATGGAACAAACATACACACACCAATGGAACAAACACACACACACCAATGGAACAAACATACACACACCAATGGAACAAACACTCACACACCAATGGAACAAACACTCACACACCAATGGAACAAACACACTCACACCAATGGAACAAACACACACACCAATGGAACAAACACACACACCAATGGAACAAACACACACATACCAATGGAACAAACACACACACCAGTGGAACAAACACTGACACCAATGGAACAAATCTCACACCAATGGAACAAACACTTACACCAATGGAACAAACACGCACACACCAATGGAACAAACACACACACACCAATGGAACAAACACACACACCAATGGAACAAACACACACACCAATGGAACAAACACTCACACCAATGGAACAAACACTCACACCAATGGAACAAACACACACCAATGGAACAAACACTCACACCAATGGAACAAACACACACACAAATGGAACAAACACACACACACCAGTGGAACAAAAACTCACACACCAGTGGGACAAAAACTCACACACCAATGGAACAAAAACTCACACACCAGTGGAACAAAAACTCACACACCAGTGGAACAAAAACTCACACACCAATGGAACAAACACACACACCAATGGAACAAAAACTCACACTAATGGAACAAACACTCACACACACCACTGGAACAAACACACACTCACACACCAATGGAACAAACACACACACACCAATGGAACAAACACACACACACCAATGGAACAAACACACACACACACACCAATGGAACAAACACACACACACCAATGGAACAAACACACACACACCAATGGAACAAACACTCACACACACCAATGGAACAAACACACACACACCAATGGAACAAACACACACACACCAATGGAACAAACACTCACACACCAATGGAACAAATACACACACCAATGGAACAAAAACTCACACAACAATGGAACAAACACACACACACACACCAATGGAACAACCACACACACCAATGGAACAAAAGCTTACACACCAATGGAACAAACATACACACACCAATGGAACAAACACACACACACCAATGGAACAAACACTCACACACACCAATAGAACAAACACTCACACACACCAATGGAACAAACACACACACACACCAATGGAACAAACACTCACACACCAATGGAACAAACACACACACACACACCAATGGAACAAACATACACACACACCAATGGAACAAACACTCACACACACCAATGGAACAAACACTCACACACACCAATGGAACAAACATACACACACCAATGGAACAAAAACTCACACCAATGGAACAAACACTCACACACACCAATGGAACAAACACTCACACACACCAATGGAACAAACACTCACACACACCAATGGAACAAAAACTCACACCAATGGAACAAACACTCACACACACCAATGGAACAAAAACTCACACACACCAATGGAACAAACACTCACACACCAATGGAACAAACACTCACACACACCAATGGAACAAACACACACACACACCAATGGAACAAACACTCACACACACCAATGGAACAAACATACACACACCAATGGAACAAAAACTCACACCAATGGAACAAACACTCACACACACCAATGGAACAAACACTCACACACACCAATGGAACAAACACTCACACACACCAATGGAACAAACACTCACACACCAATGGAACAAACATACACACACCAATGGAACAAAAACTCACACCAATGGAACAAACACTCACACACACCAATGGAACAAACACTCACACACACCAATGGAACAAACACACACACACACACCAATGGAACAAACACACACACACCAATGGAACAAACATACACACACCAATGGAACAAAAACTCACACCAATGGAACAAACACTCACACACACCAATGGAACAAACACTCACACACACCAATGGAACAAACACACACACACCAATGGAACAAACACTCACACACCAATGGAACAAACACACACACACCAATGGAATAAACACTCACACACCAATGGAACAAACACACACACCAATGGAACAAACAATCACACCAATGGAATAAACACACACACACACCAATGGAACAAACACACACACACCAATGGAACAAACACACAAACACCAATGGAACAAACAGACACACACCAATGGAACAAACACACACACCAATGGAACAAATACACACACACCAATGGAACAAACACTCACACATCAATGGAACAAACACACACACCAATGGAACAAACATTCACACACCAATGGAACAAACACACACACACCAATGGAACAAACACTCACACCAATGGAACAAACACTCACACATCAATGGAACAAACACTCACACACCAATGGAACAAACACACGCACACCAATGGAACAAACACACACACCAATGGAACAAACACTCACACCAATGGAACAAACACACACCAATGGAACAAACACACACACCAATGGAACAAACACACACACCAATGGAACAAACACACACACACCAATAGAACAAACACACACACACTAATGGAACAAACACTCACACCAATGGAACAAACACACACACACCAATGGAACAAACACTCACACCAATGGAACAAACACACACACACCAATGGAACAAACACACACACACCAATGGAAAAAACACTCACACCAATGGAACAAACACACACACACTAATGGAACAAACACTCACACCAATGGAACAAACACACACACACCAACGGAACAAACACTCACACCAATGGAACAAACACACACCAATGGAACAAACACTCACACCAATGGAACAAACACACACACACCAATGGAACAAACACACACACACCAATGGAACAAACATACACACACCAATGGAACAAACATACACACACCAATGGAACAAACATACACACACCAATGGAACAAACACTCACACACCAATGGAACAAACACTCACACACCAATGGAACAAACACACTCACACCAATGGAACAAACACACACACCTATGGATCAAACACACACACCAATGGAACAAACACACACATGCCAATGGAACAAACACACACACCAGTGGAACAAACACTGACACCAATGGAACAAATCTCACACCAATGGAACAAACACTTACACCAATGGAACAAACACGCACACACCAATGGAACAAACACACACACACCAATGGAATAAACACACACACACACCAATGGAACAAACACTCACACCAATGGAATAAACACACACACACACCAATGGAACAAGCACACTCAAACCAATGGAACAAACACACAAACACCAATGGAACAAACAGACACACACCAATGGAACAAACACACACACCAATGGAACAAACACACACACCAATGGAACAAACACTCACACACCAATGGAACAAACACTCACACCAATGGAACAAACACTCACACACCAATGGAACAAACACTCACACACAAATGGAACAAACACACGCACACCAATGGAACAAACACACACACCAATGGAACAAACACTCACACCAATGGAACAAACACACACCAATGGAACAAACACACACACCAATGGAACAAACACACACACCAATGGAACAAACACACTCACACCAATGGAACAAACACACACACACTAATGGAACAAACACTCACACCAATGGAACAAACACACACACACCAATGGAACAAACACTCACACCAATGGAACAAACCCACACACACCAATGGAACAAACACACACACACCAATGGAAAAAACACTCACACCAATGGAACAAACACACACACACTAATGGAACAAACACTCACACCAATGGAACAAACACACACACACCAATGGAACAAACACTCACACCAATGGAACAAACACACACCAATGGAACAAACACTCACACCAATGGAACAAACACACACACACCAATGGAACAAACACACACACACCAATGGAACAAACATACACACACCAATGGAACAAACACACACACACCAATGGAACAAACATACACACACCAATGGAACAAACACTCACACACCAATGGAACAAACACTCACACACCAATGGAACAAACACACTCACACCAATGGAACAAACACACACACCAATGGAACAAACACACACACCAATGGAACAAACACACACATACCAATGGAACAAACACACACACCAGTGGAACAAACACTGACACCAATGGAACAAATCTCACACCAATGGAACAAACACTTACACCAATGGAACAAACACGCACACACCAATGGAACAAACACACACACACCAATGGAACAAACACACACACCAATGGAACAAACACACACACCAATGGAACAAACACTCACACCAATGGAACAAACACTCACACCAATGGAACAAACACACACCAATGGAACAAACACTCACACCAATGGAACAAACACACACACAAATGGAACAAACACACACACACCAGTGGAACAAAAACTCACACACCAGTGGGACAAAAACTCACACACCAATGGAACAAAAACTCACACACCAGTGGAACAAAAACTCACACACCAGTGGAACAAAAACTCACACACCAATGGAACAAACACACACACCAATGGAACAAAAACTCACACTAATGGAACAAACACTCACACACACCACTGGAACAAACACACACTCACACACCAATGGAACAAACACACACACACCAATGGAACAAACACACACACACCAATGGAACAAACACACACACACACACCAATGGAACAAACACACACACACCAATGGAACAAACACACACACACCAATGGAACAAACACTCACACACACCAATGGAACAAACACACACACACCAATGGAACAAACACACACACACCAATGGAACAAACACTCACACACCAATGGAACAAATACACACACCAATGGAACAAAAACTCACACAACAATGGAACAAACACACACACACACACCAATGGAACAACCACACACACCAATGGAACAAAAGCTTACACACCAATGGAACAAACATACACACACCAATGGAACAAACACACACACACCAATGGAACAAACACTCACACACACCAATAGAACAAACACTCACACACACCAATGGAACAAACACACACACACACCAATGGAACAAACACTCACACACCAATGGAACAAACACACACACACACACCAATGGAACAAACATACACACACACCAATGGAACAAACACTCACACACACCAATGGAACAAACACTCACACACACCAATGGAACAAACATACACACACCAATGGAACAAAAACTCACACCAATGGAACAAACACTCACACACACCAATGGAACAAACACTCACACACACCAATGGAACAAAAACTCACACCAATGGAACAAACACTCACACACACCAATGGAACAAAAACTCACACCAATGGAACAAACACTCACACACACCAATGGAACAAACACACACACACACCAATGGAACAAACACTCACACACACCAATGGAACAAACATACACACACCAATGGAACAAAAACTCACACCAATGGAACAAACACTCACACACACCAATGGAACAAACACTCACACACACCAATGGAACAAACACTCACACACACCAATGGAACAAACACTCACACACCAATGGAACAAACATACACACACCAATGGAACAAAAACTCACACCAATGGAACAAACACTCACACACACCAATGGAACAAACACTCACACACACCAATGGAACAAACACACACACACACACCAATGGAACAAACACACACACACCAATGGAACAAACATACACACACCAATGGAACAAAAACTCACACCAATGGAACAAACACTCACACACACCAATGGAACAAACACTCACACACACCAATGGAACAAACACACACACACCAATGGAACAAACACTCACACACCAATGGAACAAACACACACACACCAATGGAATAAACACTCACACACCAATGGAACAAACACACACACCAATGGAACAAACAATCACACCAATGGAATAAACACACACACACACCAATGGAACAAACACACACACACCAATGGAACAAACACACAAACACCAATGGAACAAACAGACACACACCAATGGAACAAACACACACACCAATGGAACAAATACACACACACCAATGGAACAAACACTCACACATCAATGGAACAAACACACACACCAATGGAACAAACATTCACACACCAATGGAACAAACACACACACACCAATGGAACAAACACTCACACCAATGGAACAAACACTCACACATCAATGGAACAAACACTCACACACCAATGGAACAAACACACGCACACCAATGGAACAAACACACACACCAATGGAACAAACACTCACACCAATGGAACAAACACACACCAATGGAACAAACACACACACCAATGGAACAAACACACACACCAATGGAACAAACACACACACACCAATAGAACAAACACACACACACTAATGGAACAAACACTCACACCAATGGAACAAACACACACACACCAATGGAACAAACACTCACACCAATGGAACAAACACACACACACCAATGGAACAAACACACACACACCAATGGAAAAAACACTCACACCAATGGAACAAACACACACACACTAATGGAACAAACACTCACACCAATGGAACAAACACACACACACCAACGGAACAAACACTCACACCAATGGAACAAACACACACCAATGGAACAAACACTCACACCAATGGAACAAACACACACACACCAATGGAACAAACACACACACACCAATGGAACAAACATACACACACCAATGGAACAAACATACACACACCAATGGAACAAACATACACACACCAATGGAACAAACACTCACACACCAATGGAACAAACACTCACACACCAATGGAACAAACACACTCACACCAATGGAACAAACACACACACCTATGGATCAAACACACACACCAATGGAACAAACACACACATGCCAATGGAACAAACACACACACCAGTGGAACAAACACTGACACCAATGGAACAAATCTCACACCAATGGAACAAACACTTACACCAATGGAACAAACACGCACACACCAATGGAACAAACACACACACACCAATGGAACAAACACACACACCAATGGAACAAACACACACACCAATGGAACAAACACTCACACCAATGGAACAAACACTCACACCAATGGAACAAACACACACACCAATGGAACAAACACTCACACCAATGGAACAAACACTCACACACCAATGGAACAAACACACACACCAATGGAACAAACACTCACACCAATGGAACAAACACTCACACCAATGGAACAGATACTGGGAGCAAGCTGGGGTTCAGTATCTTGTTCAAGGACACTTTGACATGTGGACTGCAGGGGCTGGGGATGGAACCACCGACCTTCTGACAAGTGGACGACTGCTCTACCACTGAATCATGGCCGCCCAGATGTGATGTCATTTACATCACTGTAGAGAATCGCTGTCTGTAGTTTGATAGCTGTGCGTTTATTACACAACCTTTTATTATGAGCTAAGAGAAAAGGCAAACATGTGGGTTTTAGCTCCAATTTATTTATTTATTTTTCAATACGTTCCTGTGCTGTATGTTAGAAGGTAGGTCGGCTCAGCTGCTCCCAGCGGTTTTTCGAGTTGACCTTTAGTTAAACCAGATTTCGTTCCAAAAGTAGTGTCATGTGTTACAGTAAGTTTTGTCACTTTATTCTCTCAGACTTACAGGCTCCATCGGTTCACATGTCTTTTACTCAGTGACATGTTACAGCAGCCAGGTAAGTGAACACATAATGAATATGAAAATGATCAAGAAATAAATAAATAAACTAATCTGTAAGAGGCGTGGAGGTGTAAAGAGTTATTGTTTGGGGCAGAAAACATTTCTTCAATCTTTCCTTGAGACAGTAGATCTGGATCAGTCTGTTGGAGAATGTGGTCCGCTGCCTGTCCAGTAGGTTGTAAGATAAGAGATAAGATAAGATAAGATATCCCTTTATTAGTTCCACAGTGGGGAAATTTACAGTATTGCAGCAGCACAGTGTACAAAAAACACAGCAGGAGGAGGGGAAATAATATAAAAAAAGTGTAAAGTGT
This sequence comes from Chaunax sp. Z400, assembly GCA_037577475.1. Classification (NCBI taxonomy): domain Eukaryota; kingdom Metazoa; phylum Chordata; class Actinopteri; order Lophiiformes; family Chaunacidae; genus Chaunax; species Chaunax sp. Z400. The sequence goes on from CM075193.1 coordinate 25,558,130, forward strand.
CTCAAAAATATTTCACAAATACTATTACAAAAAGTGTCTCAGTATTTCAACAAAAAGTACTACAAATAGTTAGGTCTACTGGGAGCAGTGCTGATTGTACAGTCTAACAGCTGCAGGAAGGAAAGACTTGCGAAAGCGCTCCTTCACGCACTTTGGGTGAAGCAACCTGTCGCTGAAGGAGCTCTCCAGTGCTGTTACTCGGTCCCGCATCGGGTGGGAGTGATTGTCCATCATGGATGAGAGTTTTGTTCTCATCCTCCTTCCTCCCACCACCTCCACTGGGTCCAGGGGGCATCCCAGGACAGAGCTGGCCTTCCTTATCAGTTTGTCGAGTCTTTTCCTGTCCGACGCTGAGATGCCCCTGCCCCAGCAGACCACACCATAAAAAATGGCTGATGCCACCACGGTGTCATAAAATGTCTTAAGGAGTGCTCCCTGCACTCCAAAGGACCTCAGTCTCCTGAGCAGATAGAGTCTGCTCTGGCCTTTCCTGTAAAGTGCAGTGGTATTGTCTGTCCAGTCCAGTTTATTGTTCAGGTGAACACCCGGGTACTTATAAGATGTCACCATCTCAATGTCTGTTCCCTGAATGTTCACCGGGTCCGGGGGGGAGTGTGTGTGCCTGCGGAAATCAACCACCAGTTCCTTGGTTTTCCCTGCGTTGATCTGGAGTTGGTTCCGCTGGCACCAGTCCACAAAGTCCTGCGTCAGTTCTCTGTATTCTCTGTCGTCCCCATCTGTGATGAGACCGACGATGGCAGAGTCATCAGAGAACTTCTGCAGGTGACAGGTGGGTGAGTTGTAGTGGAAGTCTGCAGTGTAGAGGGTGAAGAGGAACGGAGCCAGGACCGTTCCCTGTGGGGCCCCCGTACTGCAGACAACCATGTCGGACACACAGTCCCGTGACCTCACATACTGTGGACGGTTGGTGAGGTAGTCCAGTATCCAGCATGTGAGGTGGTGGTCCACACTGGTGTGCTCCAGCTTGTCCTTCAGAAGCACAGGCTGTATTGTGTTGAAAGCACTGGAGAAATCAAAGAACATGATTCTCACAGTACTTCCTGCTTCTCCAGGTGAGAGAGGGCTCGGTGTTGGAGGAAGATGACGGCGTCGTCCACCCCGATGCAAGGTTGGTAAGCAAACTGAAGCGGGTCCATCGCTGGGCTCACCAGGGGGCGGAGATGAACAAGGACAAGCCGCTCTAGGGTCTTCATCAGGTGGGATGTTAGAGCCACCGGCCTGTAGCTGTTGAGGTCCTTGGGGTGCGGAGTCTTGGGGACAGGTACCACGCAGGATGTTTTCCACATCTGTGGCACTCTCCCCAGCTTCAGGCTCAGGTTGAACATGTGTTCAACTATCCCACACAGCTGGTCTGCGCAGGACTTCAGGAGCCTGGAGCTGATGCCGTCCGGACCCGCAGCCTTCCTCGCCTTCATCTTCCTGAGCTGATCTCTCACCTGGAGAGTTGTGAGGGACAGGGTGGAGCAGGGTGGCTGTGTGCTGAAGTTTGTGGATGGGGGGGATGGTGGTGTTGAGCTGATGAGATGAGCAGTGGGGGGTGGCTGTGAGCTGAGTGTTGCAGGAAGAGAGGTGGAGGGGGGGGGGGGGGGGGCAGTGTCCTGGAGGTGCCAATGAAGGGGGTTGCAGCAGGCCTGGCTGGGCTGGGGGAGGGGCAGATGACTGATCAAACCTATTGAAAAATAAGTTCAGATCATTCACCCACTGTTGGTCCCCCACAGCCTGGGAGTTTGGTTCCTTGTGGCCAGAGATGGTTTTCAGGCCTTTCCAAACTCCACTGATGTTTTTCTGCTGCAGCTGATCCTCCATCTTCCTCCTGAAGCTGTTCTTCCCCTCCCTGATCCTCCTCCTCAACTCCTTCTGCACATTCTTCAGCTCCTCTTTATTTCCTGACTTAAAGGCCCTCTTCTTCTCCTTGAGGAGAGCCTTTATGTCAGGGTTAATCCACGGTTTATTGTTGGAAAAACAGCAGCCTGCCTGTGACAGAGTGGAGGACATCACAGGCTGCTTCAGCGTTAGCAGAGGGGGGGATATACGCAGCTACCGCGATAACATGCGTGAATTCCCGCGGCAGGTAATAAGGTCTCATGCTAACGGCTAACAGTTCAATGTCCTTACAGCAGAGTTGTTCTTTAATAGTGATGTGCCCAGAGTTACACCATCTATTATTCACAAACACTGCCAGCCCTCCTCCTTTCCTCTTACCACTCTCCCTCAACCTGTCCGCGCGCAACAGCTTGAAGCCGTCCAGCGCTGCAGCCGTGTCCGGAGTTAGCGTGGTCAGCCATGTTTCCGTAAACATCATGATGCTGCACTCCCGGTATTCCCTCTGGTGCCGGGTCAGCGCCGCTAATTCATCCATCTTATTGGGGAGAGATCTCACATTCCCCATGATGATGGACCGGAGGACTGGTCGATATCTCCTCCTCCTAGCACGACGCTCGGCTCCGGCACGGGTCCCCCGTCTCCTCCGCTTCAGCTCTCGGGGAACATCGGGTCTCTCGTGAGGCAGCGCCGCTATGTTACGGAGCCCTAACAGCTGATCCCTACTGTAAACAATAGGGCCATGGCAGCGCACGAGGTCCCCAGACACGGTCATGGTCAGGAAAAAGCAGAAACAAACAAACAGCAGAAGGCCAAAGCAAAAATCGACTGCTTGGCCTCCATAGTGCAAAGAGCACCACTCAAGACAGAGAGGGAAAAATAAAAAAAAAGTTAAAAAGACACAATAGGACAGGAAAAAGCTCAAAGGTGAGCGGGAGCTACTGCAACAGGCTGCCATTAGCGCGGCGCCATCTTGAAGGCATGTAGAGAGGGTGGTCAGGATTATCCAGGCTGGATAACAGTGTGTTCAGTGTCCTCCTCTCCATTACAGCTTCAAATGTGTCCTGTTTGCAGCCAATCACAGACCAGACCTCCTAGATCAATTTATTTAGTAGCTTGATTGATAAATTAACCTGATAACCTGTGAGTGTTTGCCACAGATGCACAAGGCAAGGTTCCACAGTTTGTCATTTCATCCTCTCTGTGGATGGACTGGACCAAAGGTCTCTTCCTTTTCTGCCCTTCACTCTTTGGGGAACTAAAGAAACTCATAAACTGGGTTTTTTATTATTTGATGTGTCAAAAACAGCACACATTTTGGGCCTGGTGCTGCTGGTTTTTGCCACTGACACCATGAGACCATGAGGTGTGTCTGCTCTACAACGGTTCAAACCACTGGGCAGGAAAGGGGGGATGTAAACAAAACCTGGAAATCTGACGTGTTCGAGTGTGATTTTATTCACGATACACACACACACACACACACACACACATTAGATGTATTGGGGGGGCATGTCTTTCCTGTCCACCCCCGTCCCCCACCCCCCAGGATCTGCACCCATACAGAAAAAAGGCCTGGCTTACATTACAGTGTGCTGACAAACCCACAATGGAAAAATATAAAGGAAAACATTGTAGGAAATTAATTTTCTTGGAAGACTTTTGAATGAATGGATTAATTGTTTATTAGCTTGTGAGAAACGACAGCAGGATGAAAGCAGAGCAGATGTAGAGCTACTGAACAATTATTAGTAAAAGATGCAATTCCTTAAAACTGTGACACTTAAATGCTACACATAATTGTGCCTCTGTACAAATTTCATTTGAATAAAATCAGTTTCATATGTATTGTCCTATTCCTAACACTAAAATGCATTATTAGACGCACCTCACCCGTCTTCCTCTGATTGACCTACTTTTCAGGATACTAATAAGTCAGCAGGATATTTGGTGTAGCCCTGTCAGATTTGCTCACTGTGGGCTTATATCACACTCCTGTCAGCCTCTTTATTGTTGATGAAGTCTTTTTTTCTGGGTGGTGAGGCTGGAGGGGGGGAGTTGTCTCACACAGCAGCTGCCATCTGTTGCGGGAAGCCTAGAAATTTAGAAAAACAGAATAATTCTTATGGGTGTGTTTTAAAGAAGAGAAGCGAAATGCTTTTTGGGAACATTGCTTTTGTTGAGGTGATAAGTTCACGGCCTTCAGTCAGCATCTCAATCACTTCCAAACAGCATGCCTGAAAATATCCCCACTGTTATAACTGGGAGCAGATAAGAGAGAAGGACCCATGTCCAGATACAAGGCAGAGGCAGTAAAGGTGCAGGTCAGGATTTTAAATGGCAAATCTAAATATCCAAATTACAGGCCAGGCTAAAAACCAGACAGCAGTCAGTAAGCAGTCAACAGTATCCAAACGGGATGGCAGACAAAATCCAAAGAACAGGCAACTGGTTCAGCACACAGGAGGTCAAAGAGGGTCCAAAGCATATAATCCAAAACAGTCCACAAGAACAGGCAGAGTCAAAACTGATAAATATCTCAAACGTAAGAGGAAACATGAGAGACAGCTGGGGGGGAATCAGGAATGAAGATCACAAACTGGCAACTAGAGACAGTAACAAAGAAATACGAGAAGAGGGAGGAGATAATGAGACGCAGCTGAACTCAATCAAGGCAATAACACACAGGTGAAACAGGCAATCAGTGGAGGGAAGACAGGTGGGTTATGGTTCAATGTCCAATGACAGATCCAGTCTGGAGGCCAAGCAGGAGGCTGGCCACAAAGTCGAATCCGCCTCTGGACACCTGCAGACCAGGGGATCTGGAGCATTGTGGAGCTGGGGCTCAGAGACAGTGTAGATGGGGCTCTGGGGCTCTGGGGCACTGGACAGCAGAATCTCTAGGGGACTAAATAGTAGTCTTTGGGGTACTGGGTAATTGGGAGCAAGGTGGCTGAGTTTCTGGTGTGCCGGGTGGCTGAGTCTCTGGGACATCAGCATACTGGACCTCCACGGCTCTTGGCAGTGGAACCTCCATAGGGCTGGGCAGCAGAACCTCAATGGTGCTGGGCTGTGAGGCTGTAGCACTGGGCAGTGGTTGGGCAGATGAACTAGGCAGCAGTGAAGCACGCTTCCCTCAGGGGGCCGGTTTTATGGCTAACCAGGTTCCCCCTTATGATGGACAGAGTTAGTGTCAGGGATGACTTGATTGAAGTCTTGTTTGTTTATTAGCTTTTAAAGGGAGGAGAGTGAATTGCACATTGTTTACTTGCTAACCAGCTACACTCTGAATGTTGTACTGCAGGAACCATCTTCTCTTTTGTCCCTCTTTTTCTTTCTTGCTGTGCAGTTGCTTCCAGCCATAAACTACACTTTACGTTATTTACTATATTAGTTCCTTGCTAATCTTAGTTTTATTTATAGCCAAATTGTAGCCTAGCCACTCACAAGCACATCTGACCAATAAACATTATATATTTGCATCATTACATTACCAACAATAAACTTCAACATAATGACTGCCCAAATGCTTCAACAGTATCTCTGCAGGTGTCTCAGAATGACCAAGTCATTTGGTGTCATGTAGCACTTTTCATATGCTCTATTTGCCACCTTGAGAGCCTGATGGGGCTAACAAAAATATATGTGAATATATGTATCGGTGAAACCTCCACATTAAGATGTCAGATACCTTGCTTGAATTGACAGTAGAGTGATGTATTCATATATTTCAATACAAAACAATTTTTAGGAAGTAGCTGTAATGTGTAACAGCAGATGTGGGTGAAGTACAGGCAGCATATTATCTACACACACTTCACAGGGTGGCAGGTGGTACATTGTCAGCTGTGAACGTGTGAACAAAAGCACAATTATAACTTCCTCACATCATCTGCTCCAAATGAGCTCGGCCAGTTTTCAGAGTCAACCTCAGCGCTGGACACGGGAGGTGACAGCTAGGAAACACGTTTCTGTCACACACAAAGTGAATCATTTAAAACTTTATTTTTCTACTTGTAATACATGAAGTTCAACCAGGAAGACCGTCTTTATCCTCATTCATTCACAATCCTCTCTACCTCTTCTTAATTAGCTGACTGTCATTTACTCTATCAATTTATCCAACCAGATTTTGCCACAATTTAATTCAGCCAGCCATGTCATCACTGTCGACTTTAAGGGCCTTATTTAAATATTATAAATCACAAGTTCATTATGAAATACCTTTTTGCTAACTAAACAGCACAAGAAGCAAAGCACTTGTATTTAGTACATTACTTATATGTTGGCATGTTTTGAGTGTAACTTGAATTAAACCAATCAGAGTCCCCTTTAATGTCAGGTGTTCCCGTACCCGACACAGTGCTCTGCAAACATCTCTACTCTTCTCGCTGAGGGGCAGGTATGTGGTCCTGAACCCTCTCCCTCCATAGTCTCCTAATCCTCTGTCCCATCAATAACTCTGTTTGGCTGCATATACACTGATAATTAACTTAAGAGGACGAGGAGGGCTGCTGCTGTAATAGGTCCAGTGATGCTTTGTCATTATTGATGTTACTGATAAATAGCTGTTATGATGCAGGAGGGTAAAAGAAAACATTGTTGCTGAGGAAAATATGAATTACATAACCTCTAGTGATTCCACAGCAGCAAAGACGGTAAGTGTGTCTCTGCAATCTGCACTATTTACACAAGAGACCCAGCAGATCAACTTCTGACACAATGGCAGGATATTAAGTTAATCAATGTTCTCTATTGTCTCTCAGATCCAAAAGGTCCCACATACTTAGCTTAGGAAGATGAAGGCGAGGAAGGCTGCGGGTCCGGACGGCATCAGCTCCAGGCTCCTGAAGTCCTGCGCAGACCAGCTGTGTGGGATAGTTGAACACATGTTCAACCTGAGCCTGAAGCTGGGAAGAGTGCCACAGATGTGGAAAACATCCTGCGTGGTACCTGTCCCCAAGACTCCGCACCCCAAGGACCTCAACAGCTACAGGCCGGTGGCTCTAACATCCCACCTGATGAAGACCCTGGAGCGGCTGGTCCTTGTTCATCTCCACCACCTGGTGAGCCCAGAGATGGACCCGCTTCAGTTCGCCTACCAACCTGGCATCGGGGTGGACGACGCCGTCATCTTCCTCCAACACCGAGCCCTCTCTCACCTGGAGAAGCAGGAAGTACTGTGAGAATCATGTTCTTTGATTTCTCCAGTGCTTTCAACACGATACAGCCTGAGCTTCTGAGGGACAAGCTGGAGCACACCAGTGTGGACCACCACCTCACATGCTGGATACTGGACTACCTCACCAACCGTCCACAGTATGTGAGGTCACGGGACTGTGTGTCCGACATGGTTGTCTGCAGTACGGGGGCCCCACAGGGAACGGTCCTGGCTCCGTTCCTCTTCACCCTCTACACTGCAGACTTCCTCTACAACTCATCCATCTGTCACCTGCAGAAGTTCTCTGATGACTCTGCCATCGTCGGTCTCATCACAGGTGGGGACGACAGGGAATACAGAGAACTGACGAAGGACTTTGTGGACTGGTGCCAGCGGAACCAACTCCAGATCAACGCAGGGAAAACCAAGGAACTGGTGGTTGATTTCCGCAGGCACACACACTCCCCCTCGGACCCGGTGAACATTCAGGAAACAGACATTGAGATGGTGACATCTTACAAGTACCTGGGTGTTCACCTGAACAATAAACTGGACTGGACAGACAATACAACTGCACTTTACAGGAAAGGCCAGAGCAGACTCTATCTGGTCAGGAGACTGAGGTCCTTTGGAGTGCGCGGAGCACTCCTCAAGACATTTTATGACACTGTGGTGGCATCAGCCATTTTTTATGGGTGGTCTGCTGGGGCAGCGGCATCTCAGTGTTGGACAGGAAAAGACTCGACAAACTGATAAGGAAGGCCAGCTCTGTCCTGGGATGCCCCCTGGACCCGGTGGAGGTGGTGGGAGGAAGGAGGATGAGAACAAAACTGTCATCCATGATGGACAATCACTCCCACCCGATGCGGGACCAAGTAACAGCACTGGAGAGCTCCTTCAGCGACACGTTGCTTTACCCAAAGTGTGTGAAGGAGCGCTTTCGCAAGTCTTTCCTTCCTGCAGCTATACAATCTGCACTGCTCCCAGTAGACCAAACTATTTGTAGTACTTTTTTATTGCAATACTGAGACACTTTTGTTATAGTATTTGTGTAATATTTTTGAGACACTTTACCCCCCTCTTTTTATTGTATTGTATTTTAAAAAGAATATTATTTCCCCTCCCCCACTGTGCTGCTGCAATACTGTGAATTTCCCCACTGTGGGACTAATAAAGGGATATCTTATCTTATCTTATCTTACAGTCCAGGTTCACACAGTGAAACAGTCCAGGTTCATATAGTGAAACAGGTTCATACAGTGAAACAGTCCAGGTTCATATAGTGAAACAGTCCAGGTTCATACAGTGAAACAGGTTCATACAGTGAAACAGTCCAGGTTCATATAGTGAAACAGTCCAAGATTCATACAGTGGAACAGTCCAGGTTCACACAGTGAAACAGTCCAGGTTCACACAGTAAAACAGGTCATACAGTGAAACAGTCCAGGTTCACATAGTGAAACAGTCCAGGTTCATACATTGAAACAGTCCAGGTTCACACAGTAAAACAGGTCATACAGTGAAACAGTCCAGGTTCATACAGTGAAACAGTCCAGGTTCATATAGTGAAACAGATTCATACAGTGAAACAGTCCAGGTTCATATAGTGAAACAGTCCAGGTTCATACAGTGAAACAGTCCAGATTCACATGGTGAAACAGTCCAGGTTCACACAGTGAAACAGTCCAGGTTCATATAGTGAAACAGGTTCATATAGTGAAACAGGATGGGCTTTTCTATACTACTCACAGATTCTCCTTCTTCTTTTTTTATGGCATTCTGATTGGGCCTAATTGCCAAAGACCCTACAGTTCACTAATTACTGTAACATCTTACACCTCACAGGTTAAACCTGGACAAATCTGAAGTGTGAAAATGACATTGAGTTGCAGACTGTTCCCAGTGTTTGTGCTAGATTAAGCTAATTGTATCCTGGCTGTAACATCATATTTACCATCCACAGTCACATTCACAGCTCTCTAATCTAATGATGTTCCTTCAGCTATTCCAAAATGATACAGCACAGGCCTCAAACATACCTCATAGGTCAACACTTGACATGATTTGGTTTTGTTCATGGGATAGTCAGAGACCTCTGAGCTGTAGAGTGGGAGGTGAGAGCTCTACATCCCGTTCTCCAAGAAAACTACTTCATTCCCATGTATTTAACTGATGAAGCCTCTTCTGTTACCATGGTAATTGTGTCACCTAACACCCAACAAGCAGCAGGGAGCAATATGAGTGTTGGCTTTTCATCTCATAGAAAATCATAGTAAACACTAAGGCAGGAATCTCTCATGAAATCACAATGGAGCCATTTGAAAAGCTTTACGACTTAATTCAACTTTTTCAGGCTGCAGAATATTCTGAAGGTTCAGACTGAAGCAACTTTGTCAGGCATGAAAAGGCAATGCATGCTAAGTAATGCAAATTCCTTCCAGGCAGCATAGATTAAAGATGCACCAATCAATCATTTACTATTAGCAATGAGGTATGTAAATGTGTATTAATGTATAATGTAAAAAGGGTCACTTGTAGTGACAAACAGTGTATTAAGTTCCTATATTAGCTCTACTCTACACAGTATTTCATATGCCACAGTTGCAAGACAGAACCAAGAGGAACATTTCATTGTTTTTACTCCAACATTAAAATATCTGAACATATGGAGCAAAGGAAAAGATACTTTTCAGAAGTAAAGAAACGTCACAAGTTATTGTTTATTTTGTTTATGACTAAACAAATCATCTCTGTCCTTGTTTGAGCCAATGAATCTCAAGCATATTTACATGTTTGAAAATTTTATACACACACTTCTGCAATAATTTTACTGACATATACTGAACAATAAGAAGCAATGAGGATACTGGAGTCCTTGCAGTGCCAGCATTAGATGCATCTCTCTTAAACATTAAACATCTTAAATATTCTAATGTGCATGGTCAAAAGTCCATGGCATAAGTTCATTTAGAGTGTGTCCAACTCTCTATATGTCATTAAATAAATAATACTTTAATTATACATCATTAATGAGGAAAATGTTAACTACATCACATGCAGCGAACCTCCAGGATAATATGTGAATACGTCTCTACTGTCTGTGCCATTTACGCACAGGTCACAGCTTAACTTCATTTATTGGTTAAATCCCCCGACACTTCAACAGGATCTGTGTTCTTCTACAGATCCAAAAGGTCCCACAAACAGTCCAGGTTCATACAGTGAAACAGTCCAGGTTCATACAGTGAAACAGTCCAGGTTCATACAGTGAAACAGTCCAGGTTCATACAGTGAAACAGTCCAGGTTCACACAGAGAAACAGTCCAGGTTCATATAGTGAAACAGTCCAGGTTCACACAGTGAAACAGTCAAGGTTCACACAGTGAAACAGTCCAGGTTCAAACAGTGAAACAGTCCAGGTTCACACACTGAAACAGTCCAGGTTCATACAGTGAAACAGTCCAGGTTCACACAGTGAAACAGTCCAGGTTCAAACAGTGAAACAGTCCACGTTCATCCAGTGAAACAGTCCAGGTTCAAACAGTGAAACAGTCCAGGTTCATCCAGTGAAACAGTCCAGGTTCATCCAGTGAAACAGTCCAGGTTCATCCAGTGAAACAGTCCAGGTTCATCCAGTGAAACAGTCCAGGTTCATCCAGTGAAACAGTCCAGGTTCAAACAGTGAAACAGTCCAGGTTCACACAGTGAAACAGTCCAGGTTCACACAGTGAAACAGTCCAGGTTCATCCAGTGAAACAGTCCAGGTTCAAACAGTGAAACAGTCCAGGTTCACACAGAGAAACAGTCCAGGTTCATATAGTGAAACAGTCCAGGTTCAAACAGTGAAAGAGTCCATGTCCATACAGTGAAATAATCCAGGTTCACACAGTGAAACAGTCCAGGTTCACACAGTGAAACAGTCCAGGTTCACACAGTGAAACAGTCCAGGTTCAAACAGTGAAACAGTCCAGGTTCACACAGAGAAACAGTCCAGGTTCATATAGTGAAACAGTCCAGGTTCAAACAGTGAAAGAGTCCATGTCAATACAGTGAAATAATCCAGGTTCACACAGTGAAACAGTCCAGGTTTACACAGTGAAATGGTTTAGAGTAAAGCAGTGGTCCTGATAAATCTTGAGATACTGGTAGAGTTTCAGTGAAATGACTCCATGTGGGTGTGAGTCTGGTCAATGGTGCAGTCGCTTTCTGAGGCCAAAAGATAACAATGTGACAACAATGTGGATGAACACGCCTCATGTAAGATCAACCAGACCATGGGAGGACAGATGGATGCTAGCACATACTAGCTACTTAGTAAAGATGGGAACTATGCATGAAAAATGACAACTGTGTCAGTCAGACACTAGCAATGACGCATGTGCTCCCCAATCCTTGGTCATCCTTTAGTCACTTCAACCATACAGCAGTGTTGTATTGACAGTTTAGGGGTAAAACTAGGTTCATCTGCTCAGTTAAAGTGTCATCAGCTGGAGTCTTTTCCAGGCCTTGATGGGACAAGACTGAAAAGCTTTCTGTCTTATCATGTTGTAGAAGCAGATTACACAGAATTCAGAGATGATGAACACGCAAATTTCTTAAAAAGACACAGATATATAATAGAGCTACAGCTAAATGCTGTACTTAAATGTACAAGTCAGTATTAAATGATCCAGAGTAATAAAAAAGTACAAGCATGGAACAAAAAAAAGTTATCAAATCCCTTTTAAATAAATAAATAATAGCTGAGAGCAGATTTAATGTCCCTTGTACAGTTCACAGAACTGAGGGTACAGTTTTTGAAATATTGCCTTTATCTATCAAATATCGAGTCAGCATCAAAAATTCATTTTGAGCTTGCGACCTGGTGACTTAAGGTGTCTTGCTGTCTGTGCACTGCAGGTTATCACTGCTGCTTAGAGACCAGATGCCTGATGAATTATCAAATACATTTGCAAAGTACAGCCTGCAACTGTTCCTTCTTACACACCACTACTCTTCAAAGGAGGGTCAGAAACCCTAGGGGTAGTAGATTTTGTTTTGTTGTTAACTAGGGACAGATTTTTATTCTCCACTCCCTAAACTATCACTTGAAAGGTCTCTGTTGTGCTCAGTTAAAGCTTTTGGATTCCCATGTCAGTCTCACAGCTGATGACCAGCCTGCAACTGGATCAGTGTCCTATTTCCATGTAGAAGTCATGTTTTGTTACAGTATATACAGTATATTTTAAGCAGTGAAATATGATCTCTTTCTCCTTCTGTGTAAATGTGGACTTGTCCGGCTACAGTAGCTAGTATTCTATGTATGGAGTAGTCAGTGTAGTCAGTGGGGATGTTAAGCACACATACTCTTCTATTATAAACAGAGATTGTGGATTTACATGTGGCTCCCAGTCATATCAGACCCTTTCTTTCTAGAGAAACCTTCTTTTTTTAACATCATGTCCCACCTGTGAGGTGATGAGTCTGTTTTTAGACTTTAGATGATAATAGAGGGAGAAAGATGGACTAAAACTTAGTAATATGTTTTCTGTTAATGTTTAAACTTTGAGACAGGCTACTATAAATCAACTGAAGTTAAACTATTGGGTGCAGAAAAAAAATCAATAAATTCTGAGAAGAGAATAATGTGTAGATATCACTAATAATAATACATAATACATAGTATGCATATAAAATACACCACTTATAGTGTACCTCACACTTAAAACATATGTTCACACATTCCTGTGCAAAGTACAGACTGGTGAGACACAGTAGGGTTGGGGACTTGATATATGAACCCTCTTGACTTTAGCTGAACCTTTTGTGCCCAAATTGTGCATCATTTAACTTGTAAAATGAAGCTAGACACACACCAACAGAACCGTCACCATCCACTTTAAACCATGCACATTATTACATTACACATTATTACATTACACATTATTATCATTTCAATCAGGAGAGGCATATATACCAGTAAATGATGTGAAATGTATAATGTTCCCATGGCAACAATTTGATGTTGGACTCAAAACTCAAAAGAGGGTAAAGTTCATGTCCAGAGCATACCGGAGTCTACATTTTACATGTATGTCAGACAGGATGTGTTAATGTGACTGTTGTTAATATGCCGTCTCCTGATGGCTCTCCCTTAAGTTCACTGGTCAAAAGTTGTCTGTCATATGGAGGTATGATAATCCTTTAGCTGTAAGGATAGCGACACACATTTCAGATTCCTTGAAGGCATTTTTGTGTTGTATTCAATCATACACACAAAAACTGACAGAAAAAGGTTTGTAAATATAAAATAATAAAATAATAAAATAATAAAAAGACAACTTGAGAGAAAACTTTGAAACCTGTTTATTTGACCAGGGTTTGAACTTCTTTCTTTTATTTATTTGTAATCCAACTATGTCTGTCACTTTTTATTTCAACAACCAAGTGAAACACTTCCTGTTGAAAATGTGCACTCAGTCATCATGTATTTATGGCAGCATAACGCCATCAGTGACTGATTTGTGATAGCATGGTGCTCTGATAGCACATAAGGTGTGTCCAGCACAGCAGCGTTAGTGTGACATTTTATATACATACACAGCAGCACTTAACAACAAAATAACATGGAAACGTTCATTTTCTGTCAACACTGATCTTAAGTTTGTGTTGTCTTCCGAATGTGCAGACATTTTCTTTTGAGTTCAGCCTGGATCACATCACAGGAGTATCAGGACCTCCTGACATTTGGGTCAGGAAACTGGCTTTGGATCAGTCCTGATGTTTGGCCCAGATTATCTGGTAGTGTGAGGTGTTTACAGATCTTACACCTCCTGATCTGCGCATGGATGACATGAGCACATTTGTTGGATGTAGTTTAAGGTGAAGTTGTGTATTTTCATAGTGTTTTCTTGTGTTTTTTCGTTCTCTCTGTTCTGCTGTGTGTGTTTCTTTGTGTCGTCTGTGTGGTGTAGGCTTGACTAACCTCATCACACCGCTGCTGTATATCAACTTAGACTTTCCACTCAGTCTTCGTCAGATCATTGTTTCACCTTCAGTGATTCTCAGGAGCCGACCGGCCTGTTTATTCTGCTGGATCACGTGTCTACCTGCCCACCCTCTGCCACCATCCTCCACTCAGCCACTGGATCATCTGCTCGACCCCTTTGCTTCAACATGGCTCTCCATGCCACCATTCTCTTTTTAAAATCAGATAGTTTTTGCATTAAACTGTGGGTCCACCAGTCACTAAACATAACACATAGCAGTTAGCACCAGCATTAGAAGCAGTATGCATGCAAATGTTGCCGATGTCAAACAAGCATGTTGGCCAGAAAACTCAGCTGCAGATAAACTGGTTTGAATAACTGAGTTTTAAAAAGGAGATTCTGTTCTCCTCACACAACTTCTTCAGCACTCCATCCATCCATCCATCCATCCTCTTCTGGGGGATCCCGAGGCGTTTCCAGGCTAGACGACATATATAATCCCTTCAGCGAGTCCTAAAACACACCAGAACTAATACCAGGAAACTGTTAACTTTAGTTATGATGATAATTGTAATTTCTGGTGATTATTATGGTGATGATACATTTTTATTAAGAGCTGATCCTTGGAATGGGGAAGGGGTTTTTAGATCTGGATTAAAGTGCAGATACAAAACATTTCTTTCACTTTCTTTAACATTGTAAGACACATGGATCCATCAACAAATAATTAGTTGATGTTAGATTTTAGTAACATTTTTGCATTTAAACTGTGAAATTCTACATGTGTGTATTGTTTGTCACACTAATTGTCATTTCTATCTCTGCTCCTCTGTTGTGTCTTATCCTTTCTTCATATTACATTTTTTTCTTGTCCTTTCGTACATGTATATATCAGTATATAAGAAAATCTTTCACAATAAGATGACAGATAATTCAGGACAGTATCACAATCCTTGGTGATCTGTCGTTTTATCATGGATTCATTTCACATCTGTTTTTATTTGTGTTATAATAGAATGATGGGGCAGATAATAAAACTTATAATTTTAGTAGTTTACCCTTTTTTGTTTGCTTCAATTTTGCCTTGGTGAAGGTGTGCTCTCCCTTCTCGTTTTATTTAGACTTCAGATATATTTTAGTGTGGGTAGTAACATTTTGAGTATGTTGCTGTCTGGTCGACAGAGACGTGCTTTGAAACAACTGACGTCCCATTTATGTTATGCTGATATCACATTTATCACATACATTCTCAGTGGCACAAAAAGCACAATGTATCCATTTAATTAGAGTAAGTGACGCCATAGGTGTCCCTTCCCCCTGAGCACTGATGATAAAATGATTCTGCTGGCTCTGCTCAGGATGGGGATTGCAGGGTGTCGGTGAGGAGAGCACCTTGCCCTGATCATCTGACGGCACACAGCTCCTCCCCGCTGCCTCCAGCCACACCAAGCAGCGGCTCGTCAGGCTCGAGACGGAGTCGAGTTATCCTCTTTGAACACGCGAGGACTCCGTTCCGGTCCCTGGTGTCTGCTTTCAGATGAATCCGTGATGAGACGAGCCGAGGGCAGAGACGGACGCCTTTCTTCCATGTGGGCCGACAGCGCGCAGAAGTGCGCACCGTGGTTCAGCATCCTCATCCTCATCCTCATCCTCCTCCTTCACTCCTGAGATCAACGCAAAACCCAAGAGGCGCGCTGAGATCATCACCGACCCCCGTACGAGGTAAAAGGGTTTTCTCTACAGACCCTCCGCTCCTCTCGGACTGCTTCATGCTTAACTCTGTAATCTGACTAATGCATGCTTTTTTCTGGCTTCACTGCCGATTCATTCAAACGTGATTAAACTAGAATAAATCCAGCGTCGCCAGCTGAGTCTCTGAAACACGATCGTTCATTCATGGAAGACGCGTCTTGTCCCTGCTGCTCTCATTTAATAATACAGCAGTGATCAAACTAATTAAAATGCTATTAGCTTCATAAGCAGTAGATCCTTAAGTCAACTTCACATCAACACTTTGAATGCATCAAAAGTTTGGATTTCTTTTAATTAAAATATGTTCAAACTAGTTTTAGAAGTTTTATGACTGGTGGGTGTAAAACCAGAGGTCTTCATGGTGTCAGACTGAATCTTGATATTAAAGTGTTTGCTCCAGTCAAAGGGCAGCTGACCACCTTTAGCCTTCATGTAACAGCATCACATCTCCTGTATCTGGTATCAGACTGGTGACATTCCAGCAGCCGTGCATTAACTGCCACAGACTGTGTATCTTTAATTATAAGCATGTGGGTGTTGGCTTATGTGCCTCTGGCTGCAGGCTTTCTCAAAGGCATAACGCCGTGTTTGACTGGAGGAAGTTCTCTGATGAAATTCAAATGAAACATTCTGCAGCAGCCTGTTAATGTTCTCACAGTTCGGCCCCCCTAACACTGCTCATTACACTGTGATGTGTTGCATGGTGTGTGCTTTTTAAATTAGCACCCAGAAAGCTTCAGGCCAGACTGTAAATTTAGTTGAGTAAATATATTTTTTCATTATTTAAAAAAAAATCAGAACACGGGAATTAAATGTAGGGCTGAACCATATCGGAGACAACAGCAGTCAAAAACATTATGTAACAATATAACAGGTGCAAATGGATTAAAATACAGAAACAATAAAACAAAGAATAAATTCAGACCAGATTTTAAACTGAAGGTGACAGTTATCTCCAGAGATCTCCAGGTAGAGTTTCAGAACCAGTGAAAAAACTCGGTCACCTTCTCTGACAAGTCAGAATTTAGGGTTCAAAAGCAGGAAAACAGATGAAGATCTCCGGTTACGCACAGGCAAAATAAAATCAAATATATTTGGAGCCCAGATCCTGCAGGCCTGCAATAAAATCTTAAAATCAATTCTAAAACTGACAGGCAACTATTGAGGAGAGGCAGGGATGGGAGTGATGTCTGAGTTTTGGAGTTAACTGTCTTGCAGCTGCATTTTGAACAAGTTGCAGGCGAGAGATGACTGTCGACTAGAATAAAGGCCAGTGCAGTAGTCTAGACATGATGTAATAAGAGCATGAAGTTCATTTTCAGATTGGCATTAGCTGAAGTTAACCAGCTTTTGAATTTGGTTGTCAAAAGAGAGATCATGCCGAGATTCTGAGTAGATTTGATGTTAGGCCACATATTCAGTGTTTTATTCATGTATAGATACAATTAATCATAATTCTTTGGTACTTTAAAAGTCTTCTTCTAACACAACAAATGTCCCCTACTGCTGTTAATGTTACGATCAATGCTTAAACTGCATGTTGAAGATAAACAGACTCGTGGAAAATGAAAACCTTGTGAGTTTCTCTTCTTTGTAAGTTATAACATGTGTTGGAGTTATTTTGCCTTGCTTGGTGTTGTGTGTCCTGCAGTGTGACTGTTAGACATCGGCACATAGTGATGTTGATGCTGAAATGATAAATTGTGCAGCTGTAACATGAAAACACTTTTGAACAAAGGTTAGATATGTAGAAAGTGAAACAGCAAATATAAATCAGTCAATGTAAAGAGGTGATAAGAGGAAGGCAGACTGAGGACAGAAGGTCGGTATAAAACAGGGTCATCCTTGTTCTTTTCATACCCGACTCATCAACATGAATGACTGTTTATCTGGAGCTTAACTGGGACACGTATTTTGTTGCCATTCGTCCTGGAATGAAACGTACATAACGGTGAAGTTGGACGAAAGGCAGTGAGCTGAATGGTCCTGGATTTTCCTGACAGTAATTCTTTATGAGTCTGGTTGTAAAGATGACGATGGTCCAGGGAGGTGATGAAGAAATGTCAAGGTGTCTCAGTGATGTATGAGTGGACAAATAAACAGGCTCAGTGTGACGCCATGATGTGGGAAGGATGGGAAGTGGGGAGAGAAACCTCAACATTTATTATTAAGGGCAATAGAAGATAACAGGAGAGTGGACCTGATATTAGATGTTTGATGAATTAACGGATGAAAACTGGCAGAGAAATTTTTTAAATGCAAATGAATCCCAGAGTTTTATGTTTTAAAATGTGCTGAATGTCATATTTGGTGTTTATTACTGTAGGCTATAGAGCTATGCTTACTGAAGTCCAGCTGACATTTAAAAATTATTTATTCATTCTTAGTGTTTGTTTTTTTGTGCTTATTTTGTCAAAATTGTTATTATCTATAAAATAAGTATTTCTTTAACATTTTTTTCTACATTGTGAAAAAAAGCCAAACTTTATTAACATATTAACATTTTTTAAACTTAAATGCTTTTCATAAATTGATAAAAATTATAGATCCCAGTACAAACAACAGACCCTTTTAATTAAATTAACACCTCGTCCAAATATGTGTGTCATCAAAAAGAGAAATAAAGAAATCTGGGTCCACATCTTTATCTGCTTCTACTGTAAATTCAGTGGTTTCTATTTTGGCTCAGTCCTCCACCAAGTTTCAGGAAATTTGTCGTCATTTATGCATAATTGATTTAAAAAATGCTGAAACTAGGGGTGGGCAATGAACCAAAAATGCATGGAAATGGACATTTAGAGCCTTACGCCGACTTCATCACGCTGCTGTCGGTTCATGTGATCCTGTGCCTCCACCCTGTCCAACGTCCCTCAAAATGAAGCTGCATGCAAAGCAGTATGGATGACATGAGTGCAAACACTGAGCCAACGATATGTTCATACGTTTAGTCTGACTATGTTCCCTAAACCAGAGGCTCAAGACATTCAGGGCTGATTAGTTCTTTATTTACTTATTTGTTTGTGGAATCTCCATTACAAATGTTAGTGAGGTAATCACCTGTCCCTCCATGGTGATTATGAGCATGGAACATGTAGTGAGTCCAGTCAACGTACAGCAATTCATTTCATATTTTGAAAAATGTCCCTCGCCTCTGCCAAAAAACAAAAAAAACAACAACAAGAAAACACAAGTCCCTCCCATCCATCCACTCTGAAATTTAACAGGTTGTTCCCTGTCTTATGTCCAAGAATCAGGAAAATCCGTCCAGCAGCTTCTCTGTAATCCTTCCAACAGACAGACAAACTAACGCCAGTGAAAAAAAGCCAACAGATACAAACCAAGCAAAACTACTCATCGATAATCACTCGGCACTAATCGACTACTAAATCAATTAGTATCGACTTCTTCTTTTGTTTATAGCCTGTAGGTGTATTACTTCCACCTTCTGGTAACAGTACGGCATCACCACCATTAAATAAGGGGAAAACATTTTCTATGAAGAAACGATAGTCATGTTTACTAATTGATTTTTTAAAATTAATTAATGACTATTTGAATATATGGAAACCAATGCCCATCCCTAATGCAAACACTGTGCATATATCAAAGCATACAGTAACCAGAGGAATCCATCCAATCATAGAAAAGCCTGTTTAAAGCTCAGCCTGTCTTCTGGGAGGTGGGAGACAGCTCCAGGCCACAGACACAGTCTCCTTTGGTTTTATGTTTGGTCCACAGTATAAGCAGGAGATGGTGGATGACCTGAGAGGCCATCAGTGGTGTAAGGGGTCAGAGCCCAGTTCTGAGCGGGACAGGCAGCCAATGCATTGAGGTTGGATTGTATTGGATAAAATAGGCCTTCATGTGGGGCAGGCCTGAGAAACAGTTTGTAATATTACTGTTATTCCTACGGATATGCAGTAAACCAGCAGAGAGCTGCTGCTGTTTCTCCATGACTCGCATGTAAGTGGTCAAAGTAAATGATGGGCGGCATGTATAGAACAAGAAGCACTTTAATGAACCACCACTGTGTGCATGGTGTCTGTGTCTAACAACAGAGAGATGAATTAATTAATTAAGGAGTGAATCAAACAGGACAGAGTAAAGGAGCTCCTGCAACTCTTCCATGCTTGTGGTTTATGGGATGAGAGGTAGATGAAGTTGGTTTCAGTCTGCAGACGGAGCTGCAGTCATCGTTGGAGTTTACAACAGGGTCGTTTCCAAATTGCGTCAGATGGTGGCGATCGGGCGGAGATTCCATCGTTCATATTCTGTGTCCCGCCCTCATCAGCTGATCACATGGTCCCAACTGAGAGACACACTGGCTCCATTGTAAAGTTACTCAGCTTTTAATTACAGAAAGGGGGACAAAGAACAGAACAATTAACATTTTAACATGAAATTTGATTAAAGTGACCCAAACATTAGAAAAACTGAAACATGGCCTTTGTTTGTATTTAAGTTGTACACCACCAGGATCCACACACACACACACACACACACACACACACACACACACACACACACACACACACACACACACACACACACACACACACACACACACACACACACACACACACACACAATTTAGAGTATATGTGTCAGTGATTGACAGCAAAACAAATACTTTGTGCTGCACATATACATCTATAACATATACATATATATATATCTATAACATATATACATATACATCTATAACATATACATATACATCTATAACATATACATATATATATCTATAACATATATACATATACATCTATAACATATACATATATATATCTATAACATATATACACATATATCTATAACATGTATACATATATATCTATAACATATACATATATATCTATAACATATATACATATACATCTATAACATATATACATATATATCTATAACATATACATATATATCTATAACATATACATATATATCTATAACATATATACATATACATCTATAACATATATACATATATATCTATAACATATATACATATACATCTATAACATGTATACATATACATCTATAACATATATACACATATATCTATAACATGTATACATATACATCTATAACATATATACACATATATCTATAACATGTATACATATACATCTATAACATATACATATATATCTATAACATATATACATATATATCTATAACGTATATACATATATATCTATAACATATATACATATACATCTAGAACATATACATATATATCTATAACATATATACATATACATCTATAACATATATACATATATATCTATAACATATACACATATATCTATAACATATATACATATACATCTATAACATATATACATATATATCTATAACATATATACATATATATCTATAACATATATACATATACATCTATAACATATATACATATACATCTATAACATATACATATATATCTATAACATATATACATATATATCTATAACATATATACATATATATCTCTAACATACACACTTGCCTACATGTGCTGAGATGATTCATGTTCTTTCTTCGTTTTTTTCTTATTTTTATTTATTGTTGTTGTTTACATACCTTGTGGGTGGGGCAGATAATGGGAGAGATGGGCCTTTATCCTGCCACGCCCTTCTGTACAATGAAAGTCAATGAAGGCGTAACGGGGCGTCTGTGTTGTTCCTCCTGATGGCAGCAGAGGTATTAACTGTGATATAAAGGTGAGGCAGAAAGGTGGGACAGGGGTGTGATGTCACACCCTGGAGCAGCAGTGTGTTCAGTGTGGAGAAGGGCGTCGTCACGGTGCTGTCACACAACCTCTGTGTAAAACAGGCTTCCCTTTCTCTCTTTCTCTCCCTTTTTCTCTCTCTCTCAATTTTTAATTCAAATTGAGTCTTGAAATTAACCTTTTTTTAATCTGGTCATTTTTAATGTTTATTTTACTTCTTATTTTATCTCCTTTTATCCTTTTACTTTAATTTGATTTTAACTTATTTGATTTGTTTTTAATCCTGGAGTTTGTTTGATCTGTTTCAGACTTTTCTGTGCAGCACTTTGATCATCCTGTCGTGTTTGTTTAAAATGTGCTTTATAAATAAACTTGACTTGACTTGACTTGATTTGACTTGACTCACCCCAACTGGTCGAAGCAGAGGGCGGCCCACCTTGAACCAGGGTCTGCTCCCAGGTTTCTGCCTGTTGAAAGGCAGTTTTTCCTTGCCTTGCTTGTTCACTGGTAATTGCTGGGTCTCTGTAGAAAAACGAGTCGGTCGAGACCTGCTCTTTTTGGAAAGTCTTTTGTTGTCGTTTGGCACTTAATAAATAAAGTTTGACTTGACTTAAAGAAAACAATCATGACTAGTTGTGTTAAACTGACTGGTGACCTCTGATTAAATGCAGTCTTTTTGCACATGAAAAGGGGTCATTTTTGGCTTTGTGATTTTTGGTATACAGAATGTTAAGACTACACAGTGTGTAGAGCCTCTGAAAACTCAAATATGTTCCCCAACATTAGCCCTTAAAGGATATATTCTGCCCAACAGCTGCAATCTCATTTATGTTCCCTGAAGTGAGAAGAGTTTGAATTTCAGTTCAGTCAATATTCTGGTGCAGAACCGCTGAACATGGGACACCTTGAAGGCTTCCTCTTGTTCCCATAGTGATTGGGTTCACAAGGAGCAGGTAGCGTTTTTTCCCGGACACCCTGAAGTGGTCAGCTGCGGTGCTGCTGGATGACTGAATTCGATCCAAGCTAATGATCGCTGTGTTCATCTCAGAGCTGCAGGACTGACTCATTATGCTGCTGAGCAGAGTATGTGTTTAAACGTGAGCCATTTGATGGCTTCTCAGATCTGCTGCCTTCATGATTTTAGGTATTTTCAATGCCATAATTAGGTTACAGAGTACAATTGCTCATCCAGCATTGTAATTTTAATGTCATACAGAGACTAATTTTTATGTGTGCATGTAGAGTTGGCTGAATCTCTTGTCTGCCTCCCCTGTGGACTGATTACTGATCAGACTTGCATTTCATATCAGCCTTGTGAGGGGAAATTAGAGGATTAGCAACAACTTCATGCTTATTCCCCGATGTATCTCCCAGGCCTCCAAATCTTGCGGATGCTATTGTTATTTTAAGTAGGTTGGCAATTGAGCGTGGAAGCAAGCTGTAATTTTCCAAAGTCTTCAGAGATATGAAGCTGCAGAACGCTGGTAGTTTGGAGCTGCCTCTCCTGCTGCTCATGTTCTCTCATGATGTGAGACAGAGGGCCATGAAGCTGCTGCCAGGACCTCTTCACTCCAATCCTTGCGCTTCATACATAATAGATAAGTCACTGTAACTTACAGTACAGGGACATAACTAGGCTAATGCTCACATTTGCATATTTGTACAGAATTTCATAATTCATGAGTTTGCAGCAGGCAGCGATCGACGGTGCAAAGAGCCTCCTTGGTCCATACACTGTATCTTAGGGGCTGATACCCACCATGAGCACCAACAGCATAGAATTAAAAAAGCATTGTCATCGTCTTGGGAGCTGCGTCTTCCTGATTAAAAGATTCAGAGTTAAAGCATTTGGGAAAAACCTTATTTAAGGCAGTATCTGAAGACAGAATCACACAATGGCACTGCAAAAAATACACTGAATATAGGAAATAAAAATGACAGCATATAGACTAGTAAGATTGATGCATTGGTAAGATATATTCAATATGATTTATTACCTTGGCTTTAGAAAAGTGAGACTCCTCTTGAAGTGTTAAACCAGACATTCCAAGCCCTGTTAATTATAATACAAAACCAGTTTGTCCAAACGTTTCACTGTTTGTTTATTTCAATCTTCTCCGTTCGAGAGCTGTCAGCCTCAGCTCTGTGTTAAAATGGTCAGATCAAGCACACAGTTACATTTACAAACCCTCCTGAACCTGTGTGAGAGGTAGGAGACAGTGATAAAGCTCTCCACCACCTCCTTTACCCTGTGTCTAAACGTCTTAGAATAAAACTATTTACCATGGAAGATAGCACTCTGTTCTTAAAATAAGCAGACCTGACAAAAACAAATGCATTTCTTGTACTAAAAAATACTGTTTTTTTTGTATAAGAGAAAGACATCGATCTCAGGTAATAATAAAAATGTAAAACAACAACGGGCCAACGCACATCCCTTCAGTGAACTTGGACACATGTAGTATTGACATAAACAGGGAGATCTCCTCTTTACAGAAAAAACATCCATATTTCAGACATAGTTTGCATCAGAGACACTAAAATACAGGCCAAGTGAAAAACCTGGGACCTCTCATTTAGACGGATATTATGACCGAGCAGCAAAAAGTGATCCTGAAACTGACTTTAGGACGTTAGGAGAGCACAAGACAAAACAGGTTAGGATTCTGACTTTGTTTAGTCTCAATGTAACCCAGTAAGTATGACATCATCATTTGTGATTTCAATGGAGGACTTTTATATGAGAAACAAACACAAAATGGTCAGAGTTTGTGAGTCTGTGTCTAAAACCCCATACTGTCCTTTACCTCTAAACATTAAGCCACAGACAGTTATATATATACTGAAATGTATTTTCATAGTTTAGGCAGAAAGAAATCTTCAATTCCCACTGACAAGTATGTTTCTAACAATTTCACAACGTCACCTTCTTAAACTAATGGCCTAAGTCACATTTTAAAGTTTTTCAAAAAACTGAAAAAACTGAACCAAATATAGAATATATGCTATTTATTAATCATTTCACATAAAAAGGTTATGACAATATATGACTATTGACATACAAATACCGCTGTCTGTCAATTATGTAACATAAGAGGATTAGATTACTTAGGCCAATTTACGAACATGCCATTGTGACATAGGCAATTTTAAACCTGATTTAGGCCAAATTACTTCTGGAGTAAGTGACTTAGGCAAAACAGTGCACTTCTTTTACTCCCACTACTGTGACAGACCATGGGGAAGGGTCAGCCACAAACAGTTTCAAATGCTAGCGGAGCACACAGAGACAAAATATTAAGAACTGAAGCCGATTTATAGCCTAGCCTATATTATAGTAAACATTATCACTTACCAATAGGGGACGAGCCCTGAACCATGGAAATAACTTCATTTATCTGGTAGTTTTTCTTCTGCTTCTTCTTGAAGCAGCCGCCATCTTGTAAAGCTTGTAAAATGGCTTAAGTCACAAGAGAATGTGACTTAAGCCATTTTTGTTTTTTGTTTTTTTGCCTAAGTCACACTCTTGACATAGGCCATTATACTACCAGGGTAGGAACAGCATGATCTTTTCAATAAGGATGTAGGCAATTTTACCAGAGGTGGCCAGCATCATGAAGAGATGATTTAGGCAAAAAAAAAATAATTTTCCTCAAAATATGACTTGGCCATTAGTTTAAGAAGGTGACGACAAGAAAGTGTCGTCTTTCTGGTTCAGAGGCTACAGCCATGTTAGTTTGATTTACAGGTCCTTTTTTTTCTGTGTTTTTAGCATTAGAATAAAGGTGGAGTGGAAGAGGTCCTGCTCATTGATTAAAGGTTGTCAGATCAGTTCTTGGATCAAACGACAGTTTTGTACTTAATGTGTGAAGAGACAAAAACAAGAAATTGTGACTTTTTGTTTTGTTCAGTCGGTGTTGATCAAACAGCTCTAAAATTCTGGTCATTCTAGTTTCAAGCATTAAGTTACTCAAAACCAGCCCAAAAAAAAATAAAAAAGTAACAAGTTATAATCTCTTCTCAAGATTATTAAGATTATTATTATTTTGAAACAAGAGGAATTCACTAACATGAAAATCTCCTCAGACAAAAACAAGCAAATAATACCTTCATTTATAATATTTCATCTTACTTACAGTTGAGTTTATGCAGTGTGACCTTTACGTATGCTTAATTTACTGCCATACTGAAATAATAGGATGGGGAAGGATTGGGTGAGAGAGGAGACAGCTGAGGGTGGCGACACCTTCTAGTGGACAGATTTCCTGCTCCACCTTTTCATCAGGAAGCTCAACAAAGCCTGACGCCGCCATCATCACCGAGTGTGATGAAGCAGATTCATCGTTCCACTCAGCGACAGCTGATGCATTCGTCACCTTTGTTCTCAGCCTCAGACGTTGGAGGCTCACATCAGCTTCATCCCTCATTACTGGTGACTGTGTGTCATACATCCTTATTTATTCTATATTACACCTCTGCCTTGTCCTGTTTGTCAGATTAATGGTATCTGTCGTGTTGGAGGGATCGTGACCTCGTCTGTGGAGTGAGATTTGTTTCCATTCTGATGCCATATGTGTCCATTCATTTTGTGTGGGTGTGTGTTTGCTTCTGTGAGGATGAGGAGAGGAAATGAACAGATATGAGGTTTCCACAGGTTTCTGTTTGTGAAATATGTTCCTCGTCTCTCTGGTAGGTATTTGAGTAACATTTTAATAAAATGATTTCACCGTTAACATGGAGATTATCAGGGATGAGGAGCGACAGTGTTAATAATGTGTTGAAAGGTTGATCAACAGCTGGATCCTCATTTAAAACAGATCGTCTGGTAGGTCAGTGTGAATTCAGCTTTACTTCAGCAGGAAGCTGGAGCCGTTTCTCTCTTTTGTCGGCTCTCCCTTTTTCTTTACGCATCACCGCTTGTAATTTCAAGGAGCAGATGAATACTCATGAGAACAAAATGTCAAGCATCGGTCGGTCCTCCAGGATCGCGCTCCTGCCATCACCAGAAGCAACATTTGACATTTATTCTAAAGATCTGGGTTTGTCTACATATGAAATTTGATCTTTGGAGACATTGATTTAGGTTTATTTTGGGAAGGTCAGACACTTACCAAAGGCAGTACAGACAGTCTGTGCTTTGTTAACAGAGGAGAGAGAAATGACCTCACTGCGTCCTTCACATCCAAACTTCAATCCCTGTTCTAACAGAACTGAGCCGTCGTTGAAGTAGAAACGTGATTTACAAAAGGTTTAACAGTCAGTATTTCACAGTCTGACATACATGGTGAAAAACAAGACCAGAGGCCTCATTTCTAAAGGCTGCTACACACAAAAAAGTAGTGTAAACAGAGGTGAAATGTGTGAAAACATCTTTCGCCACAAACGTGGGTATTTACAGAGAAAAAGGTTCAGATTTCTACGTAAACTTTCACCGTGCTGTAGAGTCAGAATCAGAGACACTCCATGGTTTTATCACTAAATAAAGTTCAGTCAGAAGTAAAAACACAGAATGTAAAACACACATCAGCACATATATATTTCATAATGTATAGGCCTGCCTCTGATGGTGGATATAGTCTATATTTATGTGTTATAATATGTAAATGTAATTTAATGTCATTATATTGTTTGATGCAGATATGGTTGAATTATTTGTTCCATCTTTAATTGAATGTCAGCATTGTGTCAGTCAGGAGGTGAGACTTTTCCTCTGTGTCAAACAATTTCTGACTGCAGTCAAAATGTTGTTTTTAATGCTAAAAACCAACAAATATGGACAGAAGCAGAATATTTGGTTGATAAAAACATGTTCTGAATTTTAGGAACCATTCCATCTCTCTTTTTTCAGCTGTGTGTTTTTGACCTTCTTTTTGACTCTGCAACAGTTGGTTGTTTGATCCAACCCTGTTCACCATCCACCACATGCTTCTGTCAGACAAACTGCTGGAGACACAGCTGACTTGTCCTTTAACGTGTTTTATTAACACACTGCACAACATCAACATGAGCTCTGAGCAAGTAACACCAGAGAATCTCAACCAACCTTGATGATCACTCAAACTGTGACACCGTAGCTACTAATTCTAGCTCTCTGATTGGCTAGACAGCATGTCAGTCTACAGTATTACCCAATACCTTCAGCCTGTTTCCTTTTATTTGATATTCCACTGCTAAACCCTCCAAACAAAACAGTTTTACGGTGATGAGAACCTTTCACTCACACTCTGCAAACTCCTCCTCACCATCATCATCACTGATAGGCCAACAAAAGCTCCTTAACATATAATGTTTCTCCGAACTCGGCAACACAAATCTGAGTGATTTTTAAATAGTCTGGAGACTCACAGGGGACAAAAAGTAGCCTGTATTATTTACCATCAATAAAATGTTGTCTTCTGTAATTAATTCGGTGTAAATCAGTTGAAACAGCTGCTAAAAGACTCTGAGGCTGCTACACTTTTTCCAAGGGAAAAAAAAACATCATGTTGAATGAACTAATGTTTAATGTTGAGTTTACAAGAAGGTGTGAATGGTTTTGAATTTTTTTTGCAGCCCTTATGCAAAGTTTATTAAAATGACACATTTTTAAGGGAGTGTGGATGTGTTATAACGGCTCAGTGGTGAGATCAGTGTGTTCACAAACAGCTGTTGTTTCATAGGACATTTGAGGAGGCGGTACTTCAGTGAGGCCCTGGACACATTAGGACACACCTCTGGACGTGTGATTGGATCTTAAATGTGTCCTCTATGTGTCTCGGTTGCTGTCCACTAGTGCTCAGACCACTGGGAGTGAATGTTAATACCGGGCTTCAGACCACATTCTGAGGTGGTCCAGACCACAGGTGGTCTCATTCTTTCAGCAGTGTGAACACTAATATGGCCCACACTGAAGGACCGCCTCCTCAAATGACTGATAAAACAA
Organism: Chaunax sp. Z400; assembly: GCA_037577475.1. Classification (NCBI taxonomy): domain Eukaryota; kingdom Metazoa; phylum Chordata; class Actinopteri; order Lophiiformes; family Chaunacidae; genus Chaunax; species Chaunax sp. Z400. The sequence continues at coordinate 25,586,503 of CM075193.1, forward strand.
CAAGAAGCCACAATGGCAGACATGTTTGTGAACATACTGTCTGTTTCAACTGATTTCACCACTGAACTAGTGACATCATCAGACTCACTTATGGCTAAATTCAAAATAATAATATTCTATCTCAGCATCTCTGCAGCAGCTGCTCTGCTCTGTGTCTGAGGTGGGTCTTACATTTAGCTGTTTGAACTGACGTAGTCATTTACACAGGTGATGAATGTGTTCATTTGCATATAGAGAGGGGGAGTGAGATCCCATCACAACTGGTCACAATGCTTGTGGAGACCCATTATAATGGCAGGTGTGAGCAGATGGACTCAAAGCTGTCTGCGTGTGTCTGATCACCAGGATGGATGTAAATAGCAGGCTTGGACAGGGCCTCTGGAGGCTGCATAGTGATGTGTCCACGGCACTGCAGCAGGCTGTTCATCTTGGTTTCAGGAAGGGAGAATGCCCAGATGAACACCTCTCTTTGTCACATCTCTGAGGGGAATACCACATGTTTGAGACTTGAAATTGAACTTCAAAACGAGCCTTCAATTTTCTCCTTTTTTGCCTAGAGGCACAGAGCTGCTACAAAGGGTTGTTACTGAACGGTATGTATCAGAAGTGTGATTTAAAACAGTCAGCGTTAAACAGCGCTCACAAACAAGCATCTGATGCCATGCAGTAATTGTGTATGTACAGAATGCGATTACAGCCTCACACCTAGATAACAACATTTCACATATTGATGCTTATAACATGTTCACCCCCCCACAGAGGTGTAATTTAACTGAAGACAATACAAAGTAAAGTTCATTCAATAGATTCATAAAGTAAGGTCACAACATGTGTAAAATTATTAAAACAAGAATTCGAAATAAGCAACAAAAAATCTTTAAAAAAACACACACACAGACACACAAAAACGACAATCACCAGAAAACACCACACGTGGCGGTGTGGGTGGGCCTAGTGGGCCTGGGTACGCCCACTTTTACAGCTGGCCCACCCTAAATGACAGGGAAAACATTCTTTACTTATATATTTAAATATACAATAAAACTAAACTGTTTTCCTCTCTAAAAAGTAAAAGACAACATTTATTAGGCTACTATCATGTGTGAAGTCTGGACCAATCACAGCCCATTGTTCGTTGGCCCATGCATGACAGCAGTAAATGGACCTTTCTAGTCTGACTGACCAATCAAAGCTTTACAACACCAGCCAGCATTCACCCATTCACACCAACATTCATACAGTGGTGACAGAGGCTACCATGTAAAGAACCACCAAAAACTATTCACACACTCACACACCAATAAAACAGATAGTGGGAGCAAACTGGGCTTCAGTTTCTTGCTCAAGCACACTTCAACTTGTGGACTGTCATCAATTCAGCAAGGTTATAAATTAAACCACTTGAGACTTCATGGGGTGATGATTTTCTCTGACAAAATGTGAGGAGGTGATTCAGCAGGATAAGTGATCTCCAGCTGCTTATGGAGTCCTACACAGCCCTCCGCCTCAGAACTATACTAACCCTAAACCAGTATAGCACTGGTGTCTCACCAGTTCCAGGGTGGATCGTAGTGGGCGTGTCTACAGCTAACCTTTCATCACTGCCTTGGATGACGTTAGCTTAGCATTTTTACTACTATTAGCCAACACTCAGCGTTAACCAACAGACAGCCAACATGTATGTGAGAATTTTAGTGTGTCTGAAACCTGAGGATGAAACAGTGAATATGAGTCACTGTAGTAGTGAACACAACAGGCAGGTGATGGGCGGAGTCTCGTCTTTGGAAAGGTCAGACTAGATACTGCATTGACATATTGCTGCCCCCTTCTGGTTGTCATTAATAATCCCTCTGAATGTTTTTTACATATTTTATTTAGTGGAATGCTGGCCTGATATTCCATTAATTCCTTAGTTTGTACACAGGATAATTAATCTAGAGGTAACAGACTGGCACAGTTAGTTGCAGCCCTATATTATTATACAATGCAAAACTAAAAGCCTATCTTGAATACCATCCTACCTTATAAAACATGACATTGTGTCTGAGAGTTGTTCTTTGTCCGTTCTAAAGTAACCAGTGCTGTATTGAAATACAGTTGTGAGGGTTGACCCTCTCTCTACAATGTTGAGTATCCCTAATGAGGCATCAGCTAGTTTGAGCTTTTATGTTAACAGGATATTATTACGATTATGATTAGAGGGAGGGATGTTCCTCTCTCACATCATCTCATCATGGAGATTGATGTCATACAACAACTTGCTTCAGTAATGATTTGTAGTGAGGACTGGAGGTCAGATTCAGTAGCATGCTAGCTGACGTTAGCCTCAAGAGCTAGGATGTTTTCCATTGCTTGGCAGGAGGATCAGCTGCTCCAGGATGTCTCTATCATTGGCTACTGTGGTCCTACTTGTCCTTCTACTGATGTAATCATCCATGTTCCATAATTGTAAAGGTATTCATCGGGACGGCCCTCGGGTGACTAGATGCCCTGTTTTAAGCCGGACTGCTCATCCTGCATCCCACATATTGAGACGGTGTCCCACACTTTGGACATTAAAGGACAGATGCTTGTCTAAAATCTATCTTTTATCCAATGGCTGTGCAGAAAACAGGGGGGCTGTGTTTGTGTGTGTGTCTGTCAATCAAGCTGCGCACTCCTGGGTCAGGTGCAAGTTAACCTGTCTTTGCTGCCTGCTCGACGAAATATGATGGAAACTGCCACACAGGAAAAAAATATATAATGCAGTCATAGAAGGCAGTGGCCATAGTTACAGATGTGTTATCAGCTGGAGACTAGTTTGAGAGAATTAAAAACACTGATGGTTCAAAATCCTGGCAATACATAACTTTTCCCACTATGTTAGATATTGGACACCAGAGTTAGGTTTGAAAAGCAAGATCTTTGACTTTTATGAGGATGGCGATGAGTCATCGGCTACCATACACCACAGATTACCAGGTTAAAAGAAAATGACCTGCAGCTGGACATGAGTTCAGCGCACACTGCAGATAATGCCTGTGTCAACTATGAAAAACCAGTTGTGTGTTCCAGAAGCTAAAAGCAGACAATAGTGATATCAGAAAGACAAAGTGTATTCTAAAAACAAGAAGATAATCAGGTTGTCCTGAGTACCCACATGGTTACGTTTATGGCCTGCTGTCAAAAGGCTACATGACTGCTTGACAGCTATTAAGAGATGTCTCTTGTCACTGGGAGAGGATCAGTGCCCAAAGGCACAGTGGCAGTGGTTTAAAAAGGATCAGGACAGTGATGGGCAACCTCTTGAGCTACAGGTCTACCTGTCCTCCATCAATAATGTGCTGAGTTCCAGCAATGACAGATGGATTTCTTCTTTGGGATGGACACCAGTGCTATCCTCCAACAGTTTCCAGACCAGAAGACAATAGCAATCAAACATGATCTCTCCTATGTCTACAAGGCTGCACTCAACCATCTGGAAAACTGGTATGACTTCTCAGACAAAAACTACCAGAAGAATGTTGCAAGCAGAGTCCTGAAGAGCACGTTCTCCCATCTCTGTGATGCAGCAGAGGTCCCCCAGGTGAGCAGGGACCTGGACATGGATGAACTGTACAAAGAACACTGTCCGACTTTACCAGGGAGTTGTGGAGAGAGGAGCTCCTGTTCTGGAGAAGTGGTCAACCTCGCTTCAAGATATGACTGCTGAATTGTTACATCCTCTCTCTTCAGCATCCCTGTAACTGATGCTTCTGTATAGACAGTGTTTTCCCTCATAGAGGACCAACCAATGGACCAACCAGTGGAACAAATGGAATAACTTTAATATTATGGTGTATGGAAGGCACAATGTGTTCAAATCTCTGCAGGATAAGGATCTGACTTTTAACGCTGACAATGTCCCCTGATCTAAATGTCTTACTTTTCTTTTTTGGATGTGGGCTCGCCCTCCCTTTATTATGAGGACAGGTCTGTTTATGCAAGCATAATTTAAATCTCACTCAGATATTGCAGACATTCACATGTACTTCTTTTTTTAAATTTAAATTTACCTTTCACACATATATGTTTACTCCTTCTAATCGATAATTATATTATTTGTTGTTTCCTCTCATCTACAGTATGTGTGTAGTTTATTATTTGACCAAATAATAATCATGAGCAAGAATAATTTGGGTATAAGAGGATAATGGTGATGATTTGTTATTAGGTCTTAGTTATTTATATATTACTTATATATTTATATTCTATTCTTGGAAATGCTTTTTTTATTGGTGCTTTGCTACATATTTTTCACATAGTAAGATAAACAGCTTTGTCCAAATGTGTTCTGCTGTATTTATCATACACACCAGGTTTACAGGGGTTTGAAAATGTATTAAAAGAGATTTTTGGTTGGATAGTTTTTATATTATATCTTTATATTTGATAATATATTATTATATATAAATATATTATATATATATTATAAATATTATATGTATATTATAATATATATATAATAATATATAATATATATAGTATATGTATATATATATAGAGAGAGAGAGCGAGAGAGAGAGAGAGAGAGAGAGAGAGAGAGAGAGAGTATATTTGATAAGATGTTTTGTTTGGTTTGTAGAGCGGCTGTGTGATAAGAACTGTCCCAGTTAGCAGGATAGTTCAGGGCCACCTCAGCCCAGTAAAAATCACCTTCAGAATGAGTTTTCATCACTTGGCTTCCCCTTTACATCATATCCCCTTAATAAAGTGCAGTAGGATTACATTGTGCTCCAGAGGTTTGGAGCAAAGCTCGGATTAGATATGGTGTTTGATGTTAGCTTCCAAAGGTTTTAAAGAATAATATATCATTTTTGTCACTGCGTACACGTGTGTGGTGTCGGCCATTGATAGGCCTGAAGGTGACCTCAGGTTTTCTGAGTCATAGCTTTGAATGGAAATGTGAGTGAGAGATTGAATAGTCTTATATAAATAAGTTTCAAGCAGGAACTCAACTTACTGATTAGTTGATTGAAACAGCAACAATTTTATTGTTGAGTCATTGAATCTACCTTCTCAGATGTGAGTATTTTATGGTGTCTTTAGTGTCTAGTGTAAGGTGAGGGTTGGATGTGTGGTTTGATTCACTGAATGAGAAGAAACAGCTAGATGGAGACAAATAAGCTGCACTTTTCACTTCACACTTATTAAGGAGAATGTGGACACCATTAGGGGCTCACCCTGGTCATTCCTTTGAATTAACCCAAAAACTGTCGACTTCCAGGCTATAACATTGCGCAACTTCTGCATTGTGGGCTCCAGCTTGTACACCAGAGCCTTCTGCTGCCTGAGTGGCTAATTTGTCATTTCTTTCTCAGTGTAAGTCATTGAAATAAAAGTTTTCTTGTAATCACACAGTTTTGGTCACAATAGGCGTTTTCAGGCCAAACAGTTGTGGAGACTCCTAGAGGAACTGTCCACAGGGGAGTCCTGTAAGAACTAAGACTGCCTTTTATGCCTCTGCCAAAAGGGACACATAGGGTTACCCTTGTCGATCCATCCTCAATGTATGTCTGTATTTAACAGGATATGGTCTGTTCACATCTACTCTATACAGGGCTCTAAAGATGTGTATGTCATAACTGTTTGTTCAGTTTGCTTATTTTTTCATTTTTAGGCATAATTGTAGGTGATTTTTATGTTAGTTTAGTTTACATAAAGGCATAAGTTTACATAAAGACATTAGTTTACATAAAGGCATAAGTTTACATAAAGACATTAGTTTACATAAATACATTAGTTTACATAAAGAAATTAGTTTACATAAAGCCATTAATTTACATAAATACATTAGTTTACATAAAGACATTAGTTTACATAAAGGCATTAGTTTACATAAAGACATTAGTTTAAATAAAGACATTAGTTTACATAAAGACATTAGTTTACATAAAGACATTAGTTTACATAAAGACATTAGTTTACATAAAGGCATTAGTTTACATAAAGACATTAGTTTACATAAAGACATTAGTTTACATAAAGACATTAGTTTACATAAAGACATCAGTTTACATAAAGACATTAGTTTACATAAAGACATTAGTTTACATAAAGATATAAGTTTACTGGGATATTTTAGATAATAAATAAATAATCATCAGATTAATTAAATATATATGGTCTAGCACCCTGAGCTACAATAAACAGTTCCACTAAGTTAAAATGTATATGTATTTTAAAACTTATGCTGTTGTACAGAGAAATGCAGACTTTCTTATCCACCAATCTGAGTTCTTGTTCCTGAGGTTCAGACAACAGGTGACATTCAGTCTGGATGTAATCAGCTGTCAGTCATTGTCAGATGTCTAAACCACTGCTATTCTGTAAAGTATGTTGGATTTTTGTCTTCAGATGGGTGAAGTCAGAAGTATTTTGTATTTGTATTGTTATGCATTGATGATTTCCAGAGCCTCGGCCCACCATTAAAAGCACAGAGCATGACACAGGGCAAAACTCATTGCCCAACAAATTAAACCATTACGTCCCCAGTTGGAGTTAAATATGGAGAAATGAGTCATTTAACGTTTGATTATTTCCTAATGCAGCCATCTAAACAATGGAAAACTCATTCCCAGCAGGAATGCTCTGCTGCTTTGTGAGATAAGGGCGGCAATTGCTTGTCAGGGTCACAATGAAGTTTTATTAAAAGATGCACTCTAAGAACGCAAAATAATGAATCTGTTTGGATTCATTATGCGATGACTGTCTGCTCTGAAAATTCCTCTTCATTATCCAGCCAAGCGCCCAACAGATAACACCGCCTCATTTGCTGTCCGAGCCTCAATTTCCCCTGAACGATAACGCAGCTTCTCTTTTGTGTGGCTGTGATAAAGACAAGCAAGCCATTTTCAATATGCACGCAGGATTACAAAGGTTAATCATTAATTTAAAACTAATCTTCGCTAAATACCAATATAAGCATGGTGTGTGTCGAGACAGATATAATCACCCACACCCCCAAACAATCATCCATCTAAATGAAGTGAAAGATGGTTCATCTAGGCTTTACAGCAGGGGCTGACGAGGAGGATGGGGAGGGTTCCATCACACTTCTCCACTCATGTTCCATTGTCTGACTGCTTGCTATATTTAGTTGATAAATATTTTGGGCTAACCCCAGAAAATGCACCACTTTAGTCGAGATGGACCTCGTTTTCTCATCTCAGTAGTGTGTTCATCTCCAACCAGCCTCAGCTGTGAGGAGAAGTGTAACTCTTGTGTATCTATCCTTGCTTCAGGGTTGCTATGGAGTTGAGATAATTATGGAGTTTTAAAATAATCAAGGACGAGATCTGTCTCCTCACTTCTCAGTGAATATCCAGACGACTGAGAGCGCAGTATCCTAGTAATTATCAGGTCTGGTCTGATGAAACATGTCTGCTGATTTTTCTATTATGGTGTGAGCTACTTCACTTCTATCCCACCCTGTTCATATTTGTCAAAGATTGCACTTCATGACAGCAGAACAAACTTTAGTAGTAGCAAGTAGATGGCTTTAAAAGCATTGCCCTATTTAAAGCATCTAAAGTAAAGTATTTAGGGCATGTCCAACTCCCTTTTGTTGGTTAAACATCTTATAATCTGAGCACAACGGTGTTGTATTTAGTTGTTGTATTCAAAGGTGTGTTTGGGACTTAACATGTATCAAACCAATCAGAGTTCATCTCCCTTTAAAGCCAGGTGTGTCTCACCTGGAGCACTGATATTTAACCAGCATCACCGGTCTCCACTGAAGGACAGGTATGTGGTCCTGGTGGACCCTCTGCCTCCACCGTCTCCCCGTCCTCTGTCCCATCAACAACTCCATCTGACTGCATATGAGCAAAGTCAGCCATATTTAACTGAGGAGGAGGAGGAGGAGGAGGAGGAGGGCTGCTGCATATCCCTGTGGGTGTAATAGGTCTAGTGATGCAGATCCATCAGAAACATCATCATTCTGATTAATAAGATATGAAAAGATACGCTTTACTGTCTCAAAGGAAATTTGTCTTGGACACATTCAGATCTGCTTTTAAGAATACAACAGGAAGCATACATAAGGTACAACCTGTCACCTATGCACACAAAATACCATCAGACACCTATGGCGCTTTGCCCGTTGTGCAACATATATTATGATGTGTCAGTCTGCACATGCACAGAACTTAGAGTGTGTGCATCAGACTGCCAACATCCAACAACATTGCACACATCCCAAGTACAATGTATAATTTGAATACATAAAATTGCAAGAGGCTTTGCCATAGAATACAATTCAATTCAATTCAATTCAATTCAATTCAATTCAATTCAATTCAACACATGAACATAAGAAACAGCCAAAAGCTGATGGGATGCAAGTAGTTGAAACAATATATTATTTAAGAGGAAATTACATTTATTACATCAACTGCAGCGATCCCCTAGAAGCAGAAACCAGAAGTCTCCACCGTCTGTGACATTTACCCATGATGCACAGCAGCTTAAATTCATTAATGATTTAAATCTCCGACACGCCGACAGGATCTAATGTTAATGAATGTTCTGTGTTCTTCTACACATCCTAAAGGTCCCACACAGTCCAGGTTCATACAGTCAAACAGTCCAGGTTCACGCAGTGAAATGGTCCAGGTTCACACAGTGAAACCGTCCAGGTTCACACAGTCAAACAGTCCAGGTTCACACAGTGAAATAGTTTGGAGTAGAACAGACGTCCTCCTGATAAATCCTGAGGCACCGCTAGAGGTGACGTCAGATGTCCATGAGGGTGGAGTCTATAGATAGGAGAAAATAGTGACCACACCAATGGGATGTGCAAATATCAATGGGCACTGGGTGTGAAAATGACAACTGCATCAACTGGATACTAGCAGTGACACTTGCACTGTGCTGTGTGCCATTTTTTTAAGAAGATAGATCCCTAAGAAGTAATAGGAAAGGTTGACATCATTATTATTTTTTGTTGTTGTTGTCTAATAAGATAAGCTAAAACATTGTATTTTCAATAAATGGAAATAGAATCAGCTCACCTTAATGGCTGAGGCAGTAATTCCATTGACAAGGTAGACTCCTTTCATAGAGATAAGCCCCAAAATCAATAACCTGGACTAATTGTGAAGGGATCCCGGGTTTTCTAGACAAATACAGCATTCACACTAAACAAAACTAGCCTCACAAACCCTTTTTAAAAGTCTTTTTCATTGACATTGCTTTGAGAACAACCCTGTTCTTGTCTTTGTTCCAAGACACAGTAACAAAGCAGGCCAACAAGCAATGCTGCAGATGGCCTTTCTGAGACTTTTCATTACCCCATTAGGCCTCCGATGCTGGGTCCACAAAGTTCTCTAATTAAGAATTTGTCTTCAGCGAACTCAAACGTAAAATGACTCTTACTGCAGAACACGGGGTGATAAAAGGAGTTATTGGACCTGCTACCTCCTCTGCTTCTTATCTCCCATAAACACTTCAGTTGGTTTTACAGGGCCATGGAGGCCGCAGAACGAGCAATAAGCCAAAGGGGAATAGTGAGGGACTGATGACTTATTCATGGAGAAAAATGTGACTGATGAAAGTGGTAGTGAGTATAAGTTTAGAAATGTCTTGTACTTGAAGTTGATGAATCATTGGCCGGGGCACCAGCATGCACCACTGTGATGTTTACAAGGATAAAATGGAGTGTGCTTTGGAGCTCTGCAATGAAAGTCACCCTGCTAAAATAACATGTTTCATTTTCTCTATCGTCTCAACCTGATTCTGTCACAAACCCAGAACTTCACATGCTTGGATTTTGTCATAAATTCATAGACAGGTCGTTTCAGCTGCTTAAATGAGCCTGAATTCTTCACATGCATCTCACCCAATGGCTCCGTCTTTCTTTTCATGTGCATCAAATTCAGTTAAAGCCAAAGTATTTCAACTGCTCCTTATCACAGTGTGTGCATGCTGTAGTGTTTTAAACTGATGGCAGATCCCACCTTGCTCTGCAGCCTGAACACAAGAACTATAGGATAGGATAGCGTTCAAACCACTGCCACCATTATGTTTACCAGAGGCAGCAAGAGGAGAAAATATAAAGTAACAAAGACTACCAGCACTTGTCGTTAGCCTACATTGAAAATGTAAACAGAGCTTCACTGGTAGTGGAAACAGATGAAAAATGTAGCTTACACACAGATTTTCATCATGCCTCATTATGTTTTAGGTCTGTCCATCTGTCTGTCTGTCTGCCCATCCCATTCTCATGAACGCAATATCTCAGGAAAGAGGGAACTTCTGCAAATTTGCCAAAGGCGTCCTGACTCAAAGATTAACTAGTCAAAGGTCACAGAGACCTCATAAAACATGTTATTGGCCATAACTACCAAACTAAAGGGTACATAGTAAAGTACATACCTCTGCCAAGGCCCAACAGTCCCTTTTAGTTAAATTAAACCCAAAGCCAAATTACAATAATGAATGTAACCTACAAAGATCCATGAAAATCTGTACAGTAGTTTATGTGTCATCAATTAAAATGATGAAAATCCCCTAATCACAAAGTCAAAGGACGTGAAAGAACTTCACAGATCTGCCCTTCTGTCCGGATCCACTCCAAAGCTTAATGGGGTCTTCTTTGCACCACCGTCCCATCCAGGATCACTGCAATCCATTGGGTAATTTATGAAAATCTTATAATGTTCAAAAAAGTGGAAACAATCCTTGAATCCCTTTCACTTCAAAATTTTATATTTTCTTCATTGCTACATGCTCTCTCTCTCTCTCTCTCTCTCTCTCTCTCTTTCTCTCTCTTTCTCTCTCTCTCTCACTCATTTCAGAGTAAACAATGATTTTGGTGAGATTTTTTTCTGCATGATTGAAAAGACCTGCCAAGGCGATAAAATCCTGGGTCTGACCAGACAGTTGGGATGCTGATTATGATGGCCGGAACTCTGCAGACACGTGCAGCACAGATGTTACAGATGTTATGGCTCATTGCACAGTGGAGGCAGATCACATTTAGTGACAAGTCCGGATTTAACTTGCACAGAGCTGATGGTTGTAGGCGTTAGTATCATCGTCGTGGGGAACACTTTCCTGCAGCATGCATCCAGGAAGTGGACCGTTTTGTTGGTAATGTCATGATGCAGGGAGCTAACGGATGGCGGTCAGACCTTGTCCACATCCACGGTACACTGACAGCTATCCATTACTGAGATACGGTCCTAGGTCCACATGTCATTCCCAGGATACAGCAGTGGCTCATGTCTGTCAGGAGTAGCCTACCTGGACCAGAACAATGTCGCCGTCCTTCCTTGGCCAGTATATTCACCAGATCTCAACCCAATAGAGCATCTGTGGGACGTTCAGGATCACTGGGTGAGAGAGAGAGATCCTGCTCCAGCAACACATGAACAACTTGTCACAGCTCTGCAGGAAGAATGGCATGTCATCCTACAAGTCCAGATTAACATCTTATCCATTCAGGAGGTGTAAAGTAGTGATAAATGCTGGAGGTAGACACGCACAGTAGTGACTATTGTTGTTCTCTGTCTCACCATCCACACTTTCTGACTTGTAAACACTAAGCCAAAAACCACTAATCTGCACAAAAATGATTTTTCTGTATGTCTAAAGGGTGAATAAACATGTGAACCATAATTTGCCTTTGATATTTAATATGAACAGGATGGCAAGACATTAAAAAAAATGCATTTCGGCTGTTGCTCAGTTAATAATAATAATATATTGTAATGATAATAATATTATAAGCTACACTGCTGTTCCTCATTAGTGTCTAGATGCTATGTTTTCCCCTCCCCTCAACGCTTAAACAGTAACAGCTGAAACTGGAAACCAGTGACACTGAATAAATACTGTGTGAAAGAAAAACTATCTCTGACACAAGAGACTTGAGAAAAACTCAAAACGTGCTGATATTGAACTGCAGGTGATGTTGCACCATGTGATGAAGGTTTCCTCTGTTTGAGGGATAACTATCATCCCCCCCCCAAAAAAAAACCCCACAAGAAATGTATTTTATTAAATAATGTCAACATGTATTATATAAGTTGGCACAGACATGTATGTAAACTCTAACTGTAACTCTGCATACAAGAGAGGTAGTAATACTAGTTTTCTCTCAGGCAGGGGGGGGATTTTCCACTGAGGTTTGCTACATAAGCAATGGTGTGGAGCCAAATGCTGTAAACAGTGTAATGTAATGAGTCTGTAACAGCGGCATGGAGCGATGATGGTTTTACATCCTCTGCCATCTCTGCCCATCAGACCTCTGAAGCATTCTCTGCCACATCGACAGACGAGGCGAGGAAATGGAGCTGGAGATCGATATGATAGGTAAACACTTCGCTTACGGTCTAGTTTGCCCTGCAAGTGGGAAATTTTAAGAATGTTGCTCGAAGTTGAGCACAGAGGAAACTGATGTTATTTGCCTCCAAGGTACCACTGCGCACACTCACTAACTGCTCAGCATCTCAGCAAATGATGTGCAGTTTGTGTTTAGTCCATGGTCATTTTGAGAATACACATATATTTGTAGAGCTGAAAGATAACTGATTGGTCAACCAAACGTAAGTCTCTGGGGTCAAAGGGCATATTCTTGATTCTACATATCTTATTAAGTTCAGGGTACAACCTGATACAAACCTGATATAACCTGATACCATGTCATGTTTTGTTCAAATCTACAGTCTACTTTTTCCAGTTATCTGGAGCTGAAATGCCGATTGTTGAAATTCTTTAATTCTCTTGAGAGAACAATCGTTCAGATGCTTAAAATGACTTTACTAAAATCTCATAGGTTGCAATGTTTGCAGTTTCACTGTGTCTGTCTAACAAGTCTGGTTTAATCGTCCCTCTTGTTTACGGTGAACATGAAGAGATCCCTTCCTGTCCTCTTTAAAGCTGCAATCCTCATTAGGGTCCTATTTTAGTCTTATTTTACTTTTTGAGGAAAATCTCCTCTCCTCTTCCCTGCACAGCGTTTTGCTCTTGAGCTGGAAGAAAAATGTCATATTTAAAGGACTAACTTTGATATCCACATGATTTGCTTAACTTGCACTGTTGAATATTCATTGCAATTTTTGCGCTACATGAAAACCGTGGATTTTGAACACCATGACTCAAAAGCACATTAAGAAGGGATCTCTTAATGGCCAGTAAGAACAGCAGGATATACTGTATAAATGAAAACTCCATATGAATTCATAATGTTTCTAGACAGACTTCGTTAATCATATGTTGTTGATATGTTTAATATGAAACACAAATCAAGGATGACTTTGCAAAGGTCGAAGTTGTGCACTGATAAACGACTAAGCCAGCTCTCACAGTCTGATCCCTCAGATCATGTTACGATCAATGACCAGCATGTGCAGCAACAACTTGAATTACTTATGCAGATGAGATAGCTCAATACGGGAAAAGTTTCACTTCAAGGTTATTGTCTGTGGCTTACTGATGTTCCAGAAATGTGTTGCTGTCAATGTCAGTCTCTTCACACTGGTCTGGTCTGCAGTTACACCTGAACTGTTTTGTTAATAGACTGATTTGTCTTTCACAACAAACAAAGGAAACTAATCCAGGTTGTGCTTTCACTGTATTTGACTGTCTGAAAATCAAGTCCCATGCAGCAACTAACATTGGCGCGTCTGCAGCGTTCATGCAGGGTTCAAATCTGTATGAACGACGAAACTTTAAGTGAGGGATCGACAAACGTGTAATTAATTAGCTAGTGACGTTAGCATTTTTTACTAGTCTTAGTCAACATTCATCCTCAACACACAGCCAGCTACTGACTCCATCTGAAACTCTTTACATGCTATATAGTACGCTAAATATTTTGAGACTTTAGGCATGTCTGAAACCTAAGGATGAAGCCAATAGAGCCAGTGTATGGAAATATTACAGTAATCAATCACTGTGGTAGTGACTTTTTCTTCTTTGGATAAGGCAGACTGGTTGCTAGTGTATTGCTGTCCTCTACTGTTGGTTATTTTTTATTTATTTATATTTTTAGATACTGTTTTCATCCCACAGGGGGAAATTCTTTCTCTTTATCTTGACCCATCCCTGAGGAGCAGTGGGCTGCCTTTATGGCGCCCGGGCAGCAAACTGGGGTTCAGTATCTTTGCTCAAGGATACTTCAGCTTGTAGACCTGCAGGGGCTGGGGATCAAACCACCGACCCTTTTGTTCTGTGAACGGCCGCTCTAGCTCCTGAGACACAGGCTCCCATTAACGATCCTTTTGACTATTTTTTAGTCCAACACTGCAGATATTCCATCAGTTTCTTCATGTTAGTCCAGTTATCAGGTTGAGGAAAGTGAAAATAAAAGTTTGTCATGCTCTTTGTTAATGCAAAGAGACTAAAGTAACATTCGTTACTGGAACTGATTTCCACGTACTGCAGTTCCAGTATGGGTTTAAATGTGAACAGTTCCCAGTCACAATGAAGTCTTGCAGACTGGTTCCTGATGTTATCCAACTGGATCTCCCTCTTTTGAGCTTCTCATCATGGATCCCATCTTCAGCGCCCCGCCTGTCTGGCTACATAGTGCGCTCCCTCTTGTTTGTTAGCTGTGTGTGCGGCGGTGATAACCCGCTGCTGTAGCAGAGAGCACCGTATCCACTTCTGACACATCTCTGTAATGCTTCGACCTCTGATGCGAGCAAACACAGGACGCTCCTGTGGGACAAGGCTTTAAGTTGAATGCATTATTATCAGCTCTCTAACTGCAGCGTGGTGTTGACTCACTTTGGCGCTTGGCAACCAACAGCACATGAGACAAGATCCAAATACTAAACCTCCAGTTCTACAGTGCTGAATACATATTTGTGATGGCACGAAAACACTGGCAGATCAGTGTTGTGTGTCTACCAACAGGATGCTGTTGTGCCAGAATGAGAAAGGTTTTCTAAGATAATGTATAACAGCAAACACCAGCTGTAGTTTCAGGAAATAAATACGAGATCTCTAAGCTGACCTCCGAAAAGAAAATACCAAGCCCCTAGTGTACAGATACCTTAGTTAATATGTATTATGTGCTTTGCCCTAGAGTACAACTAGCCCAGTGCATAATTCAAGACTCAGCTGAGGTGGGATTACACTCTCTGTATTACTTAATGCTCTTTATGAGCTGTAGGATTGATGCTGTTTAATAAACAACACTAAAAGACTGTAAAATTCTCTGAGCATTGTGCTTTTTTCTGCACTTGATCACAACTGCGATGTTTGTCAGCCCCCAGCAGGCCTTCCCATAGATCTCCTCATTAAACTATTCATCAGATAGGCCTCATCAAAGATTGAGAGTATCCTCACAGTTCATTACAAGATGCCCTGCTTTTTATTTGATGAAGTAGTTCATCCATAATGCATGTGTATATTGCAGTTTGCAGGATGCCTGCGAGTCTGGAGAGCAGCATCAGCACGGACACAAGAGGAGAGAGCAAAGTTGGTGGATTTGTTTTGATCACGTTTGCATAAACCCTGCAATGAACTGTGGAGTAATTACATAACAAAGAGAGGCTCAGACTCATTGTGAGAACCAGGAAAAGGCTCGATGGGAAACGCATGATGAGAATTACAGTAGCATTAAATTGGTGGAGCACAATTAGCTTCATCTTACTGTCTGTGATGAGGAGGCTGTTGCAGTGGGGAGATCTCGATGCAGCAGAAAGCAGAGGTGCTTTATCAGAAGTAGCAGGCTGAATGAGGATCATCAGGCCACTCTGTGATTGAATTCCTTCTCAGAGTCTGTTGTTCTTTCTGAATGCCATGGAACACTCCCTGAATGAGTCAGCGTCCCTGGGATTAGTTGTCTCCACTCATCCAAGGGTGATGAGCAAGTCAGCCTATTTTATCTGTGAAAATACCTCCTGGGAATCCAGACAATATGAGTTGATGCTTGAAATAAATCTCAGAACAAACGTCTGAGGTAAACCGGAGGAAGCCTGGTCCAGAGTATGCAGCAAGGCAAGAGATCTGGTGTCAGTGAAACAATGGTGTGTTTATGCTGGGTAAGTGGACGGGTAAGCTAATGCCAAGGGGAAATGATGAAATGTGGCTGGATGGGTTATAATTTGTCATTTCTGCCAAAACTAGGAGAGCCAAGTGTGTTTTATGTGGTCATTGGTGAAACACATCTTTATACAGAGTTTGCCATTGTCGCATAAACATATATTTGTTTATGAGGCAGGTTGGGTGGCTCATCTTCTACTTGTGCACAGATGGCAGTGGGCAGAAGGACTGGCTGTTGGATGGGACTGCATTTCACACAGAACCAATCTGCTGAAAGAAAAGATTCCCATACTGAAAAGCTTTCACTCAGTGTATAGAAGATCAGTGTAATTAGAGCCTGGGGCCACATGTGTTTGGGTGTACCAGTGAATGACAGATTCTCTCCACTTGAAGTCTGTAATGAATGCCTCTGCTGACATGTGGGTGTTGATTAGGTCATTCTCTTAATCGGGCGCTCCAGAAATAGACATATATTATTTAACATCAGAGCTGCAGGGAAATGTCCCTTAAAACCATGGAGATGTTTTCTCTCCATCCTCTCTGTGTGTCACTCTGTGAAAACCGAGGACGGATAAAGCGTCTCTATCAATATTAGATAACATGCTCTAATTATGAAATAGGGTGTATCCAACTCCCTTTAGTTAGTTCAACAGCTCATAAGATGCAAAGAGGATGTATTTAGTCTCTTAATTATTCATATGTATGTTTTTGGATGTAACATTAATTAAAGCAATCAGAAGAAAATCACTGTATTTGTACACATACAAGGAATTTGACTTTGTGTTCTGGTGCTTACATCACCAATCAGAGTGTCATCTCCCATTCCCTTTAAAAATGAAGTGTGCTTATTGTGCATTGCTATTTAAACAGGTCCACTCATCCCACTGAGGGACAGGTATGTGGTCCTGGTGGACCCTCTGCCTCCACCTTCTCCCAATGGAGGATGATGATGATGGATCTCAGAATGGGCTCACAATAGTAATTCTGGTTTAACAGCTGATGGGATGCAGGTGGGTGAAATAATACATTATTAATGAGGAAAATATTAATTACATTACCTGCAGAGATCCCCCATAATTAACAGTTTTGAATAAAGTAAACAATTAAAAGTGACTTAATTCTTGTAAAACTTCATATTAATTAATTTCTAAAATCAATTGCTGTGTGTGTAGAGAGAGAGGGAAGCCCGTTTTACACAGCCTGACCAAGGTGAGATTGTTGTGTCTTTACTGCAGCTCACCATTCTGTATAAAGCTATAGGTGGAAGGAGAGGATGCACACGTGTTACGATTGCAACCCATAACAGGATGATTTAAAAAGCAGCTGGTGGCAGTAAGCAGAGGAAGAAAATAAACAGAAAACGTCTTCAAACTGGAGAGACAACAGAGGCCGACATCATTATTCCATTGTTCAGAAAACACTGCTGCACATATGTAAAACTTCTGCCTGCATAACACCGGCATGCTGTCTGAAATCATGACCTGTGGCGGCCTCATGCCGGCTTTTTAGCATTCAGCATAAATGAATGCGAGGCCAAAAAAGAAAAAATGTTGATGAAAAGTTTGACTTTCTTCTCTGACAATAAGTTTTTGGTCATATAATCCTCAATGTTGCTCACAAAGACATTCAACGTCTGTTGTGTGCTCAGAAAGAAAAAGTGTACAATCAAGATTTCAGCTCTTTTGATTCGTCAAACTTGAAGTGTAACTTGTAACTAACCTGGTCATACAAAACCCGTTTTTACTGTCGAGTTGTCAAAGACAGATTCGATTAAACAAACTCATGACACATGTTCACATATTCTGAATAGTCACATGCTAGATATCTGAGGTCACACATGGTTATGGCTTCCTCTCATTATGGGATGTTCTACTGAATAGTAGGAGGGTTAATGCATCGCTGACTGGACACTCAAGGCCATCTCTGTCGTATTTCCTCATCTACTGTAGAGCCTCGTCACTCGTTCCCCAGCTGCATGTTCAAGACCAGCCTGGAGGTTGAAAGTGGCTCCCACAGTCCCCAGCCTATATATTCACCACTTATGCTGCTGTGATATACCAGAAATGTGTGTAAATGCGGACTACTCATTCATTATTTGTTCACATCATGGTCAGCCCTGCTTTGTGGGAGGATTGAAGTGTTTTTGATGCTTAACGCATGGATGGAATTCAAGGGTTTCAAAACCTTCCTCTCCTTTTGCTCATATGCCCCAGAAATGAAAAATTTACACTGGGTTTTATAGTTATAGTTAAGAAGGGACTCTGTGCTCTGTGAGTTTTATGTAGTTGAAAGAGAAATTAATAAATTGAGCCAGCAATCCTGCTGTGATCATTTTAAACCCATCCTCTCTGTGGGAGTCTCAGAATTACAGTTGGATGTGTGCTGGAGGGAAATGTTGGACTGTTTATGGAGGGTCTGTTGCAGAGAATGACTGAGAAAAAGACGGAACAAAAGCAGAAGAAAACAGAATGAAGGTGAGAGCATTTCTACATCCCATGTTTTGGGATGGGGTCACTGCATCTTACAGATCATCTAGCAGTGTGAAAGAGACTTAAATGAGATAAAGGCAGAGAAACATGAAGATAAGGAGGTTTGTCTCTTATTTCTGTCTGTTTATGCTGAAAACAAAACCTTCCTGGGTTTATTTACTCGAGTAAATGCTTATAGCCCAATAAATATATGCAGCAATATTAATATCTTTAACTTCCTCACTTGAATCAATCAGTTTGATAGCACAGAAGCCACCCTTTGTAATCAAGCTTTAATAATTATTTGTGCTAATGTAGCTAATGACCGGCCCTTTAACCAGACAGATAATGACAGGGGGCCATGCTGAATATTAATGAGGGATTGTTCTGATTGTGATGTAGAGGCTGTGTTAATTAGCATTGGAGACCTGCAGAGCCTCCTCCTAACCTGCTGGAGTGTAATGAACAGGGCGGACCTGTTGGCTCTGCTATCTGCTCCAGCAGCAGTACTTTTGCTCAAGTGCCAGACAGGTTTTAAGGCCTGGATGATAGTCGGGGTATGCAGCTCTCTTGTGTTGTTACATAAGTCATCATGCCTTCCCACTTACTCTTAATAAGGGTCAAAAATG
>CM075193.1:25610616-25665616 GCA_037577475.1 Chaunax sp. Z400
TTCTCCTGGTTCTCCAGGCATATGCTGCCCCATTTGAGCTTCTCCAGGCAGGATTTGGCAAAACACTTGACTCCATGGACCTTGATCATCGAGTATCAGCCAATGTATCTGGAGATGTGCCCTCACCTCCACCCCCAGGGACGAGTAAAAGGGCCCCACACAGTATTATAATTGGTGTACGCAAGGGGGGCACCAGAGCACTGCTGGAGATGCTGGACATACACCCTGAGGTTGCTGTTGCTGCTACTGAGGTGCACTTCTTTGACTGGGATGAGAACTATGCCAAGGGCTTTGAGTGGTACCGTGAGTTGATGCCCTACTCTTATCCACACCAGATCACAGTGGAGAAAACTCCAGGTTACTTTACATCAGCCCTCGCACCAGAACGCATCTGTGCCATGAACTCTTCCATAAAGCTATTATTGATCCTGCGAGACCCAGCCGAGCGGGTCATTTCAGACTATACCCAGGTGTACTTCAACCGACTGGAGAACCACAAGCCGGTGCAAGCCATCGAGAACCTTCTAGTGCGCAATGGAGCCCTGAATATCCGGTACAAGGCCATTCAGAGGAGCCTGTATGACATCCACATGCACAACTGGCTGCGCCACTTCCCCCTGGAACAGATGCACATTGTAGATGGCGATGCTCTCATCCGCAACCCTTTGCCAGAGCTTCAGAAGGTGGAGCGCTTCCTCAACTTGCCCCCAAGGATAGTTCGCTCCAACTTCTACTTCAACCAGACCAAGGGGTTCTACTGTATCCGAAGTGACGGTCGTGAGCGCTGCCTGCATGAATCTAAGGGACGTCCTCACCCAGCTGTCAACACCACCGTCCTCCAACAGCTCCGCTCCTACCTGCAGGAACACAACCGAACCTTCTTCAGGCTGGTGAAGCGCTCCTTCGACTGGCAATAGGGAACTCAAGGGAGTCATCACCCTGTCGGTGATGAGGGCAGAGAGGGGGTGGGAAGCACTTTATAGAACTGAAATTTAAAAACCCCTTTGAATAGCCTCTTAATAGAAAATGTTTTGACCTCTGGTTTCACAACAAAACATATGAAAAACTGCAATTAGAGACTTCAGATTAAATGAATGAATCTCCAGGCTTAACAAGTCATTTCCTCTGTGCTGGAAGTGTTTAAGTGATCAAAGTGCAGTGAAAACAAGTATGTGAAAGTGATGAACATTTTTTTTCCTCCCTTTTGTTTGATTTTCTTTTTCTTCCTAATAAATTGTTCTGCTTTCAACTGTACCAGAAAAATGGCATGGTTCTATCTCCATTTCATTCTGGCTACCAAAAGCCCCTGGGCCCTCTCACCTCAGTGTACTAAGAGTATATAAGGTAGCAGAGGCATTAGAATAAGCCTTTGATTTGCTGTGGAGGAATGTATAATGAAGGGAAACAGGTCCCTGGAGCAGCGATTAGCAGTACAGGAACCACTAATGGCTCTGGACATCGAACGTAGCCTGTGCCTGCAGCTAAATCACTCAAATGTTCATCGTCAGCAGGCTCAAATACAGAGAGCTGCTGCTGCATTTTGTTACTGCTCTGTTCAACAATTTGCACAGGTGTTAAATGTAGGTATGAAATCATGAGCCTATCAGTGCTGTCAAATGTTAGCTGTGTTATTACTACATGTTATCTCTTCCCTGAATCATGCAGCTTTCCCAGAAACGTTTTGTCGTTCTGTACACCACAGACAGAGACGGGTCATGTTTCTGTCATTGATTGGGTTTTAAGCAGCAGCTAAAGCTACAGCTCCACTGGGATCTGATGTTCATGTGATCTCCCTGCTTTGTCTGCTGGAATAAGCACTATAACTCTCCTGAGGCAAGTAGTCATTGATGCTACATTGGATCCATATCCTGAACAGAACACGGGAGGGCTGCATATAGCTGAGGGCAATAAAGAAGCATGCTGAATATTTATATGAATAGTGTAGTTCATGGCTTACCAGGGGTTTGGAATGATAATTAGAGCAGAAAATTGTGTGATTTCCATGTGTGTACTTCAGTTCTGTTTGATGACAAAGACACTGTTAAATCCCCATAACTCATCTCGCTCAGGGACATTTCTTCATTCTGCTCACCAGGGGGCACTTGGACTCCAGGGTAATCTCACGAGGGAATGGTGCAAGGAAATGTGTTTAGACGCTGCACACACAGGTGAAGGGCCTGTGACAGTTACCTCCTGACCCCGGCCGACACCAGACTGCTCTGGTATGAATCACCCAGCTGTCCAGGACAAGTGTCCTCGCTCCACTGCCTCATCACACATTTCAGGGGTGTTACAGTGGTGGAGCAAAGTGTTTGCCTTACATTAAAAAGGGCAAAATAATTAATATAATACTTTAATTAATTTATTTAGCCTATATTCATTTAAGGTAAAATTGATTGGAGATGAATAATGCAACTACCTGTCTGATGTTGGATTCAATCAGCAAAGGTTAATGATGAGGATAGTTCCATCATAACACTGAAACTAATGCAGCAATGTGTGTCTTTTATGGAGTTCTGTCATCGTAAGCCTTTATACAATATATCAAACTGTAAATACATTGGCTTTCATAAGAAAACCCAGTGTTGGCTGTGGTTTGATTTGTTGAAGATAATCTATGAGCTAATTTCCTGCCAAAATTTATGAAACAAACAAAACATGTTACTAAAACAGCACAACTCTCTATCAAACACAGTGTGCTTCGTTTACACAAACACCATGAATAAAGTAATACATTTTGTTTCACAAACTCAAAATGTGACTATCAATCAAACATATTACTAATACATCATGTTTCACAAACAAATACAGAATGTCTTAGAAAAAAATAATCCCATGACTTTCCCAAATGTCCAGAGTTTTCATCCTCCACAGCAGCAGGTGGCGATGTGAGTCTATTTCAATGGGATCTTGAGTCTCTGTCAGTCAAAAACCTGAACCAATTCAATTCATTCATTCATTTTCTGTAACCGATAGGGTTGCGGGGGGTTGGAGCCTATCCCAGGTAACTTTGGGCGTGAGGAAGGGTTCACCCTGGACAAGTCACAGGACCACATAGAAAGACAAACAACCATTCACACTCACATTCACACCTACAGTCAGTTTAGATTCACCAATTCACCTCTAATGCATGTTTTTGGTGGAGGGGGGAAGGTGGAGAACCTGGAGGGAACCCACACAGACATGGGGAGAACCTGGAGGGAACCCACACAGACATGGGGAGAACTTGGAGACTAACCACAGAAAAGGTCCCAGGTCCTCAGGTGGATCTGAACCCATTGCAATTCAATGCAATGTATGTTTCCCATGCATGTATGCTCTTATACCATGTGTGACTTCTCTAAGTCTGAATCTGGATTCAGCAGCTCTACTCAGACCTGTTTACCTCTGATCCCAGCCATCCTACAGAGAAGCTCGTTTTGGCTGCTTGCATCTGTTGCTTAAGTGAATTATGAGTCTGTATTTGTTACTTATCAGAGAAAAGGGCCACCGTTGCACCAGCTACTTGTTCAGGCCTGCACTACAGGGATTTCCATTGCTTTGCAGACATTTGTGACTTTACTTCATTTACTATATTTCAGCCTTAGATATAAGGGGGTCAGGGTGAGGAGGTTCCAGGAGTCTCTGCTTCTTCCTGGGAGATTGGAGATTAATTGTTAAATTCATATTTGTTAAAGATAAATGTTACTTATTCCACTTGTGATTTTATTTAACAAAATCTCACTTTATCACCAAAAAATACAACAACAAACAAACAATAAACAAATAGCACTTTTATTGGTAAATATGATCCAGAAGAACTTCTATGTAAACCAGGTCAATTAAAACACTTGACACTAACAGGTTCCTCTAAATAGAGAGTGAGTCACTTTTCACTGCATGTCTCTGAAAAGGATAACTGAACTGAGGGACGGTCTGGAGCTGTAGATGTTTGGGCTGGTCTTGTCATCCTAGAAGGCTCTAATGATCTGTCTGATTGTGATTGATGAAGCACTTAGCATCGAATCACAGCACAAGGAAAGCTTGCGGCCTGCTAAGCTGTTTGCAAACTAACAGCCAGTGTATTTGCATTATATAAGTCTATTAGAGAGGTGTCCTTCATGTGAATTAATGATCTCTGTGTCGGTGTTAAAAGCAGAACCTAATGCACATTAAGAGTCGACTGACATGGCTCAGCAGGTACACTCCAGTTATAAACAGCGTGGGCCAGTGAATCTGGCTGCAGCTCAGTCAGATGCAGGAGTTGCTTTTCTCCAAATTCATGAAGGCTGCAACATCTGCAGCATCTTTACAGGCAATTAATTACACTGTGAATGGTTTTCTGTTTTAATGATGCTAAAGTCCTTTTATAGGATTTCAAAGATAGCCTTGGTATTTATTTCTCTGTTAAATACACAGCTGTGCACACAGGTGTTACCATCTGTACAATGCCTCTGAGCTCGCGTCACTGTGAACCTACTCCTCAAACATGAAGATGGCTCCTTTACAGCATAAAAAGAACGCTTTCATTCAATTCTTGCAGCCAAGACATCACCCAGCAGCAATGGGGTGTTTTTAGTTCCATAATGCTGGCTCAAATACAAGAAGCCTGTGGGGAGTGATGCCTACTATACAGCCAACAATGCAGAACACAACAACAACCCACTGAAGCCTTTTTTACATCTTGCTTGATCAGAAAGAAAACAATGAACATAAATCTAATGAGATCAGGGACCTAGAAACCAACACGTTTCCCAAAATACACTTTGGATTATCACAAACACAAAAGGCTCAGAAACATAAGAAGTGTTCAGATAAAACTGGTTTGTGCAGATAATTTAAAGGCTCCTTGTTTTTTCTTCCCTTTGTGATTACTTATTCATTTGTTTGTTGATTTATGTTTCATTGCCTGAGGTGCAGAGGGCGTATGTTTGATGTGCTCTCATGGCAGTCTTTACTAAAGAGGAAGGAAGGCTGCTGCGATATTCAGGTCAAAGGGAGGAGAAGGAGACATGTCTGCTTATGTGCAGCTGCATTATAAAAGCCTCTAATTAATCCTTTGAGACGATGAATGGAAAAGGATAGAGGAAAAAAGGTGAAATGAGGGTGGTGAATGAATGAAAACTATCTGTGTAGGCATGATAGGAAAATGAAGCACGCTTCACATGCTGCTGCACCTCCTGCTGTTCTGTCAGAGACAGAAGGTCAGCAGAGAGTCGCTGGTGCAGCATTTCAGAGCTCCTAATATTTCCACTCTAACGTCATTTATTGTCTATAAAAAACATGTTTTTAATGAACTGCAACTTATTCGGTCTCTTGAAGCAGTAATTACATACTGGATGGTTATTCTTTCACTGTTGAAAACACTCATTCAAATTTGCAAGACCTATGGATCACCTGCATGCAGATCCCAGGCAGCCATTGTTGTTCTCCCAATAAATAATTTTTAAATTAT
The DNA here is from genome assembly GCA_037577475.1 of Chaunax sp. Z400. Lineage (NCBI taxonomy): Eukaryota > Metazoa > Chordata > Actinopteri > Lophiiformes > Chaunacidae > Chaunax > Chaunax sp. Z400. Next base: position 25,616,051 of record CM075193.1, read on the forward strand.
GTAATTAAAAATGTGCATTTTTTAGACTCCACTTTTGGAATCATTTTGGGAAGATTTTGGTCAAACTGCTCACAGCTCATATACAACCTGTTGTTGTTACTGAGTACCAGCACTGATTTTTTCAGCTGTCATTTGTGGATGCAGCGACGAACTGTGTTCACAGACAATGTCTTTTGGAAGTATTCCTGAGCCCATGTAGTGATGTCTACTACAGAATCCTATCTTTTTTTAATACAGCGATGTCCACTACAGAATCCTATCTTTTTTTAATACAGCGATGTCCACTACAGAATCCTGTCTGTTTTTAATACAGTGATGTCCACTACAGAATCCTGTCTGTTTTTAATACAGTGATGTCCACTACAGAATCCTGTCTGTTTTTAATGCAGTGATGTCACTACAGAATCCTGTCTGTTTTTAATGCAGTGATGTCCACTACAGAATCCTGTCTGTTTTTAATACAGTGATGTCACTACAGAATCCTGTCTGTTTTTAATGCAGTGATGTCCACTACAGAATCCTGTCTGTTTTTAATGCAGCGATGTCCACTACAGAATCATGTCTGTTTTTAATGAAGTGATGTCCACTACAGAATCCTGTCTGTTTTTAATGTAGTGATGTCCACTACAGAATCCTGTCTGTTTTTAATGCAGTGATGTCCACTACAGAATCCTGTCTGTTTTTAATACAGTGATGTCACTACAGAATCCTGTCTGTTTTTAATGCAGCGATGTCCACTACAGAATCATGTCTGTTTTTAATGAAGTGATGTCCACTACAGAATCCTGTCTGTTTTTAATGTAGTGATGTCCACTACAGAATCCTGTCTGTTTTTAATGCAGTGATGTCCACTACAGAATCCTGTCTGTTTTTAATGCAGTGATGTCCACTACAGAATCCTGTCTGTTTTTAATACAGCGATGTCCACTACAGAATCCTGTCTGTTTTTAATGTAGTGATGTCCACTACAGAATCCTGTCTGTTTTTAATACAGCGATGTCCACTACAGAATCCTGTCTGTTTTTAATACAGTGATGTCCACTACAGAATCCTGTCTGTTTTTAATGCAGTGATGTCCACTACAGAATCCTGTCTGTTTTTAATACAGTGATGTCCACTACAGAATCCTGTCTGTTTTTAATGCAGTGATGTCCACTACAGAATCCTGTCTGTTTTTAAAACAGCGATGTCCACTACAGAATCCTGTCTTTTTTAAATGCAGCGATGTCCACTACAGAATCCTGTCTGTTTTTAATGTAGTGATGTCCACTACAGAATCCTGTCTGTTTTTAATACAGTGATGTCCACTACAGAATCCTATTTTTTTTTAATACAGCGATGTCCACTACAGAATCCTGTCTGTTTTTAATGCAGTGATGTCAACTACAGAATCCTGTCTGTTTTTAATACAGTGATGTCACTACAGAATCCCGTCTGTTTTTAATGCAGTGATGTCCACTACAGAATCCTGTCTGTTTTTAATACAGTGATGTCCACTACAGAATCCTGTCTGTTTTTAATACAGTGATGTCCACTACAGAATCCTGTATGTTTTAATGCAGTGATGTCCAATCCAGAATCCTGTCTGTTTTTAATACAGTGATGTTCACTACAGATTCCTGTCTGTTTTTAATGCAGTGATGTCCACTACAGAGTCCTGTCTGTTTTTAATGCAGCGATGTCCACTACAGAATCCTGTCTGTTTTTAATGCAGTGATGTCAACTACAGAATCCTGTCTGTTTTTAATACAGTGATGTCACTACAGAATCCCGTCTGTTTTTAATGCAGTGATGTCCACTACAGAATCCTGTCTGTTTTTAATGCAGTGATGTCCACTACAGAATCCTGTCTGTTTTTAATGCAGTGATGTCCACTACAGAATCCTGTCTGTTTTTAATGCAGTGATGTCCACTACAGAAGCCTGTCTGTTTTTAATGTAGTGATGTCCACTACAGAATCCTGTCTGTTTTAATGCAGTGATGTCCAATACAGAATCCTGTCTGTTTTTAATACAGTGATGTCCACTACAGAGTCCTGTCTGTTTTTAATGCAGCGATGTCCACTACAGAATCCTGTCTGTTTTTAATGTAGTGATATCCACTACAGAATCCTGTCTGTTTTTAATGTAGTGATGTCCACTAAAGAATCCTGTCTGTTTTTAATACAGTGATGTCCACTACAGAATCCTGTCTGTTTTTAATGTAGTGATGTCCACTACAGAATCCTGTCTGATTTTAATACAGTGATGTCCTCTACAGAATCCTGTCTGTTTTGAATGCAGTGATGTCCACTACAGAATCCTGTCTGTTTTTAATACAGTGATGTCCACTACAGAATCCTGTCTGTTTTTAATGCAGTGATGTCCACTACAGAATCCTGTCTGTTTTTAAAACATCGATGTCCACTACAGAATCCTGTCTGTTTTAAATGCAGCGATGTCCACTACAGAATCCTGTCTTTTTTAAATGCAGCGATGTCCACTACAGAATCCTGTCTGTTTTTAATGTAGTGATGTCCACTACAGAATCCTGTCTGTTTTTAATGTAGTGATGTCCACTACAGAATCCTATTTTTTTTTAATACAGCGATGTCCACTACAGAATCCTGTCTGTTTTTAATGCAGTGATGTCAACTACAGAATCCTGTCTGTTTTTAATACAGTGATGTCACTACAGAATCCCGTCTGTTTTTAATGCAGTGATGTCCACTACAGAAGCCTGTCTGTTTTTAATGTAGTGATGTCCACTACAGAATCCTGTCTGTTTTAATGCAGTGATGTCCAATATAGAATCCTGTCTGTTTTTAATACAGTGATGTCCACTACAGAATCCTGTCTGTTTTTAATGCAGCGATGTCCACTACAGAATCCTGTCTGTTTTTAATGTAGTGATATCCACTACAGAATCCTGTCTGTTTTTAATGCAGCGATGTCCACTACAGAATCCTGTCTGTTTTTAATGCAGCGATGTCCACTACAGAATCCTGTCTGTTTTTAATGCAGCGATGTCCACTACAGAATCCTGTCTGTTTTTAATGCAGCGATGTCCACTACAGAATCCTGTCTGTTTTTAATGTAGTGATATCCACTACAGAATCCTGTCTGTTTTAAATGTAGTGATGTCCACTAAAGAATCCTGTCTGTTTTTAATACAGTGATGTCCACTACAGAATCCTGTCTGTTTTTAATGTAGTGATGTCCACTACAGAATCCTGTCTGATTTTAATACAGTGATGTCCTCTACAGAATCCTGTCTGTTTTTAATACAGTGATGTCCACTACAGAATCCTGTCTGTTTTTGATGTAGTGATGTCCACTACAGAATCCTGTCTGTTTTTAATGCAGCGATGTCCACTAATCCTGTCTGTTTTTAATGCAGTGATGTCCACTAATCCTGTCTGTTTTTAATGCAGTGATGTCCACTACAGAATCCTGTCTGTTTTTAATGCAGTGATGTCCACTAATCCTGTATGTTTTTAATGCAGTGATGTCGACTACAGAATCCTGTCTGTTTTTAATGCAGTGATGTCCACTACAGAATCCTGTCTGTTTTTAATGCAGTGATGTCCACTACATAATCCTGTCTTTTTTTAATGCAGTGATGTCCACTACAGAATCCTGTCTGTTTTTAATGCAGCGATGTCCACTAATCCTGTCTGTTTTTAATGCAGTGATGTCCACTACAGAATCCTGTCTGCTTTAATGCAGGGATGTCCACTAATCCTGTCTGTTTTTAATGCAGCGATGTCCACTACAGAATCCTGTCTGTTTTTAATACAGCGATGTCCACTACAGAATCCTGTCTGTTTTTAATGCAGCGATGTCCACTACAGAATCCTGTCTGTTTTTAATGTAGTGATGTCCACTACAGAATCCTGTCTGTTTTTAATGTAGTGATGTCCACTACAGAATCTGTCTGATTTTAATACAGTGATGTCCTCTACAGAATCGTGTCTGTTTTTAATACAGTGATGTCCTCTACAGAATCCTGTCTGTTTTTAATGCAGCGATTTCCTCTACAGAATCCTGTCTGTTTTTAATGCAGCGATGTCCACTACAGAATCCTGTCTGTTTTTAATACAGTGATGTCCACTACAGAATCCTGTCTGTTTTTAATGTAGTGATGTCCACTACAGAATCCTGTCTGTTTTTAATGCAGTGATGTCCACTAATCCTGTCTGTTTTTAATAGAGTGATGTCCACTAATCCTTTTGTTTTTTTAAAGCAGCGATTTCCTCTACAGAATCCTGTCTGTTTTTAATGCAGCGATGTCCACTACAGAATCCTGTCTGTTTTTAATACAGTGATGTCCACTACAGAATCCTGTCTGTTTTTAATGTAGTGATGTCCACTACAGAATCCTGTCTGTTTTTAATGCAGTGATGTCCACTAATCCTGTCTGTTTTTAATACAGTGATGTCCACTAATCCTGTCTGTTTTTCATACAGTGATGTCCACTAATCCTGTCTGTTTTTAATGCAGTGATGTCCACTAATCCTGTCTGTTTTTAATGCAGTGATGTCCACTACAGAATCCTGTCTGTTTTTAATACAGTGATGTCCACTACAGAATCCTGTCTGTTTTTGATGTAGTGATGTCCACGACATAATCCTGTCTTTTTTTAATGCAGTGATGTCCACTACAGAATCCTGTCTGTTTTTAATGCAGTGATGTCCACTAATCCTGTCTGTTTTTAATGCAGTGATGTCGACTACAGAATCCTGTCTGTTTTTAATGCAGTGATGTCCACTACAGAATCCTGTCTTTTTTAATGTAGTGATGTCCACTACAGAATAATGCAGTGATGTCCACTACAGAATCCTGTCTGTTTTTAATGCAGTGATGTCCACTACAGAATCCTGTCTGTTTTTAATACAGTGATGTCCACTCCAGAATCCTGTCTGTTTTTAATGCAGTGATGTCCTCTACAGAATCCTGTCTGTTTTTAATGCAGTGATGTCCACTACAGAATCCTGTCTGTTTTTAATGCAGTGATGTCCACTACAGAATCCTGTCTTTTTTAATGTAGTGATGTCCACTACAGAATAATGCAGTGATGTCCACTACAGAATCCTGTCTGTTTATGATGTAGTGATGTCCACGACATAATCCTGTCTTTTTTTAATGCAGTGATGTCCACTACAGAATCCTGTCTGTTTTTAATGCAGTGATGTCCACTAATCCTGTCTGTTTTTAATGCAGTGATGTCGACTACAGAATCCTGTCTGTTTTTAATGCAGCGATGTCCTCTACAGAATCCTGTCTGTTTTTAATGCAGTGATGTCCACTCCAGAATCCTGTCTGTTTTTAATGCAGTGATGTTCTCTACAGAATCCTGTCTGTTTTTAATGCAGTGATGTCCACTACAGAATCCTGTCTGTTTTTAATACAGTGATGTCCACTACAGAATCCTGTCTGTTTTTAATGCAGCGATGTCCACTACAGAATCCTGTCTGTTTTTGATGTAGTGATGTCCACTACAGAATCCTGTCTGTTTTTAATACAGTGATGTCCACTACAGAATCCTGTCTGTTTTTGATGTAGTGATGTCCACTACAGAATCCTGTCTTTTTTTAATGCAGTGATGTCCACTACAGAATCCTGTCTGTTTTTAATGTAGTGATGTCCACTAAAGAATCCTGTCTGTTTTTAATACAGTGATGTCCACTACAGAATCCTGTCTGTTTTTAATGTAGTGATGTCCACTACAGAATCCTGTCTGATTTTAATGCAGTGATGTCCTCTACAGAATCGTGTCTGTTTTTAATACAGTGATGTCCTCTACAGAATCCTGTCTGTTTTTAATGCAGCGATTTCCTCTACAGAATCCTGTCTGTTTTTAATGCAGCGATGTCCACTACAGAATCCTGTCTGTTTTTAATACAGTGATGTCCACTACAGAATCCTGTCTGTTTTTAATGTAGTGATGTCCACTACAGAATCTGTCTGATTTTAATACAGTGATGTCCTCTACAGAATCGTGTCTGTTTTTAATACAGTGATGTCCTCTACAGAATCCTGTCTGTTTTTAATGCAGCGATTTCCTCTACAGAATCCTGTCTGTTTTTAATGCAGCGATGTCCACTACAGAATCCTGTCTGTTTTTAATACAGTGATGTCCACTACAGAATCCTGTCTGTTTTTAATGTAGTGATGTCCACTACAGAATCCTGTCTGTTTTTAATGCAGTGATGTCCACTAATCCTGTCTGTTTTTAATAGAGTGATGTCCACTAATCCTTTTGTGTTTTTAATGCAGCGATTTCCTCTACAGAATCCTGTCTGTTTTTAATGCAGCGATGTCCACTACAGAATCCTGTCTGTTTTTAATACAGTGATGTCCACTACAGAATCCTGTCTGTTTTTAATGTAGTGATGTCCACTACAGAATCCTGTCTGTTTTTAATGCAGTGATGTCCACTAATCCTGTCTGTTTTTAATACAGTGATGTCCACTAATCCTGTCTGTTTTTCATACAGTGATGTCCACTAATCCTGTCTGTTTTTAATGCAGTTATGTCCACTAATCCTGTCTGTTTTTAATGCAGCGATGTCCACTACAGAATCCTGTCTGTTTTTAATACAGTGATGTCCACTACAGAATCCTGTCTGTTTTTAATGTAGTGATGTCCACTACAGAATCCTGTCTGTTTTTAATGCAGTGATGTCCACTACAGAATCCTGTCTGTTTTTAATGCAGTGATGTCCACTACAGAATCCTGTCTTTTTTAATGTAGTGATGTCCACTACAGAATAATGCAGTGATGTCCACTACAGAATCCTGTCTGTTTTTAATGCAGTGATGTCCACTACATAATCCTGTCTTTTTTAATGCAGTGATGTCCACTACAGAATCCTGTCTGTTTTTAATGCAGCGATGTCCACTAATCCTGTCTGTTTTTAATGCAGTGATGTCCACTACAGAATCCTGTCTGTTTTTAATACAGTGATGTCCACTCCAGAATCCTGTCTGTTTTTAATGCAGTGATGTCCTCTACAGAATCCTGTCTGTTTTTGATGTAGTGATGTCCACTACAGAGTCCTGTCTGTTTTTAATACAGTGATGTCCACTACAGAATCCTGTCTGTTTTTGATGTAGTGATGTCCACTACATAATCCTGTCTTTTTTTAATGCAGTGATGTCCACTACAGAATCCTGTCTGTTTTTGATGTAGTGATGTCCACGACATAATCCTGTCTTTTTTTAATGCAGTGATGTCCACTACAGAATCCTGTCTGTTTTTAATGCAGTGATGTCCACTACAGAATCCTGTCTTTTTTAATGTAGTGATGTCCACTACAGAATAATGCAGTGATGTCCACTACAGAATCCTGTCTGTTTTTAATGCAGTGATGTCCACTACATAATCCTGTCTTTTTTTAATGCAGTGATGTCCACTACAGAATCCTGTCTGTTTTTAATGCAGCGATGTCCACTACAGAATCCTGTCTGTTTTTAATACAGTGATGTCCACTCCAGAATCCTGTCTGTTTTTAATGCAGTGATGTTCTCTACAGAATCCTGTCTGTTTTTAATGCAGTGATGTCCACTACAGAATCCTGTCTGTTTTTAATACAGTGATGTCCACTACAGAATCCTGTCTGTTTTTGATGTAGTGATGTCCACTACAGAATCCTGTCTTTTTTTAATGCAGTGATGTCCACTACAGAATCCTGTCTGTTTTTAATGTAGTGATGTCCACTACAGAATCCTGTCTGATTTTAATACAGTGATGTCCTCTACAGAATCGTGTCTGTTTTTAATATAGTGATGTCCTCTACAGAATCCTGTCTGTTTTTAATGCAGCGATTTACTCTACAGAATCCTGTCTGTTTTTAATGCAGCGATGTCCACTACAGAATCCTGTCTGTTTTTAATACAGTGATGTCCACTACAGAATCCTGTCTGTTTTTAATGTAGTGATGTCCACTACAGAATCTGTCTGATTTTAATACAGTGATGTCCTCTACAGAATCGTGTCTGTTTTTAATACAGTGATGTCCTCTACAGAATCCTGTCTGTTTTTCATGCAGCGATTTCCTCTACAGAATCCTGTCTGTTTTTAATGCAGCGATGTCCACTACAGAATCCTGTCTGTTTTTAATACAGTGATGTCCACTACAGAATCCTGTCTGTTTTTAATGCAGTGATGTCCACTAATCCTGTCTGTTTTTAATAGAGTGATGTCCACTAATCCTTTTGTGTTTTTAATGCAGTGATATCCACTAATCCTGTCTGTTTTCAATACAGTGATGTCCACTAATCCTGTCTGTTTTTAATGCAGTGATGTCCACTAATCCTGTCTGTTTTTAATGCAGTGATGTCCACTACAGAATCCTGTCTGTTTTTAATACAGTGATGTCCACTACAGAATCCTGTCTGTTTTTGATGTAGTGATGTCCACGACATAATCCTGTCTTTTTTTAATGCAGTGATGTCCACTACAGAATCCTGTCTGTTTTTAATGCAGTGATGTCCACTACAGAATCCTGTCTGTTTTTAATGCAGCGATGTCCACTAATCCTGTCTGTTTTTAATACAGTGATGTCCACTACAGAATCCTGTCTGTTTTTGATGTAGTGATGTCCACGACATAATCCTGTCTTTTTTTAATGCAGTGATGTCCACTACAGAATCCTGTCTGTTTTTAATGCAGTGATGTCCACTACAGAATCCTGTCTGTTTTTAATGCAGCGATGTACACTAATCCTGTCTGTTTTTAATGCAGTGATGTCCACTACAGAATCCTGTCTGCTTTAATGCAGCGATGTCCACTAATCCTGTCTGTTTTTAATGCAGCGATGTCCACTACAGAGTCCTGTCTGTTTTTAATGCAGTGATGTTCTCTACAGAAACTTGTCTGTTTTTAATGCAGTGATGTCCACTACAGAATCCTGTCTGTTTTTAATGCAGCGATGTCCACTACAGAATCCTGTCTGTTTTTGATGTAGTGATGTCCACTACAGAGTCCTGTCTGTTTTTAATACAGTAATGTCCACTACAGAATCCTGTCTGTTTTTGATGTAGTGATGTCCACTACATAATCCTGTCTTTTTTTAATGCAGTGATGTCCACTACAGAATCCTGTCTGTTTTTAATACAGTGATGTCCACTACATAATCCTGTCTTTTTTTAATGCAGTGATGTCCACTACAGAATCCTGTCTGTTTTTAATGCAGTGATGTCCACTACAGAATCCTGTCTTTTTTTAATGCAGCAATGTCCACTAATCCTATCTGTTTTTAATGCAGTGATGTCCACTACAGAATCCTGTCTGTTTTTAATGCAGCGATGTCCACTAATCCTGTCTGTTTTTAATACAGTGATGTCCACTACAGAATCCTGTCTGTTTTTAATACAGTGATGTCAACTACAGAATCCTGTCTGTTTTTAATGCAGTGATGTCCACTACATAATCCTGTCTTTTTTTAATGCAGCGATGTCCACTAATCCTATCTGTTTTTAATGCAGTGATGTCCACTACAGAATCCTGTCTGTTTTTAATGCAGCGATGTCCACTAATCCTGTCTGTTTTTAATACAGTGATGTCCACTACAGAGTCCTGTCTGTTTTTAATACAGTGATGTCCACTACAGAATCCTGTCTGTTTTTGATGTAGTGATGTCCACTACATAATCCTGTCTTTTTTTAATGCAGTGATGTCCACTACAGAATCCTGTCTGTTTTTAATGCAGAGATGTCCACTACAGAATCCTGTCTGTTTTTAATGTAGTGATGTCCACTACAGAATCCTGTCTGTTTTTAATGCAGTGATGTCCACTACATAATCCTGTCTTTTTTTAATGTAGTGATGTCCACTACATAATCCTGTCTTTTTTTAATGCAGTGATGTCCACTACAGAATCCTGTCTGTTTTTAATGCAGTGATGTCCACTACAGAATCCTGTCTGTTTTTAATGCAGCGATGTCCACTAATCCTGTCTGTTTTTAATGCAGTGATGTCCACTAATCCTGTCTGTTTTTAATGCAGTGATGTCCACTACAGAATCCTGTCTGTTTTTGATGTAGTGATGTCCACTACAGAATCCTGTCTGTTTTTAATGCAGTGATGTCCACTACAGAATCCTGTCTGTTTTTAATGCAGCGATGTCCACTAATCCTGTCTGTTTTTAATACAGTGATGTCCACTACAGAATCCTGTCTGTTTTTGATGTAGTGATGTCCACGACATAATCCTGTCTTTTTTTAATGCAGTGATGTCCACTACAGAATCCTGTCTGTTTTTAATGCAGTGATGTCCACTACAGAATCCTGTCTGTTTTTAATGCAGCGATGTACACTAATCCTGTCTGTTTTTAATGCAGTGATGTCCACTACAGAATCCTGTCTGCTTTAATGCAGCGATGTCCACTAATCCTGTCTGTTTTTAATGCAGCGATGTCCACTACAGAGTCCTGTCTGTTTTTAATGCAGTGATGTTCTCTACAGAAACTTGTCTGTTTTTAATGCAGTGATGTCCACTACAGAATCCTGTCTGTTTTTAATGCAGCGATGTCCACTACAGAATCCTGTCTGTTTTTGATGTAGTGATGTCCACTACAGAGTCCTGTCTGTTTTTAATACAGTGATGTCCACTACAGAATCCTGTCTGTTTTTGATGTAGTGATGTCCACTACATAATCCTGTCTTTTTTTAATGCAGTGATGTCCACTACAGAATCCTGTCTGTTTTTAATACAGTGATGTCCACTACATAATCCTGTCTTTTTTTAATGCAGTGATGTCCACTACAGAATCCTGTCTGTTTTTAATGCAGTGATGTCCACTACAGAATCCTGTCTTTTTTTAATGCAGCGATGTCCACTAATCCTATCTGTTTTTAATGCAGTGATGTCCACTACAGAATCCTGTCTGTTTTTAATGCAGCGATGTCCACTAATCCTGTCTGTTTTTAATACAGTGATGTCCACTACAGAATCCTGTCTGTTTTTAATACAGTGATGTCAACTACAGAATCCTGTCTGTTTTTAATGCAGTGATGTCCACTACATAATCCTGTCTTTTTTTAATGCAGCGATGTCCACTAATCCTATCTGTTTTTAATGCAGTGATGTCCACTACAGAATCCTGTCTGTTTTTAATGCAGCGATGTCCACTAATCCTGTCTGTTTTTAATACAGTGATGTCCACTACAGAGTCCTGTCTGTTTTTAATACAGTGATGTCCACTACAGAATCCTGTCTGTTTTTGATGTAGTGATGTCCACTACATAATCCTGTCTTTTTTTAATGCAGTGATGTCCACTACAGAATCCTGTCTGTTTTTAATGCAGAGATGTCCACTACAGAATCCTGTCTGTTTTTAATGTAGTGATGTCCACTACAGAATCCTGTCTGTTTTTAATGCAGTGATGTCCACTACATAATCCTGTCTTTTTTTAATGTAGTGATGTCCACTACATAATCCTGTCTTTTTTTAATGCAGTGATGTCCACTACAGAATCCTGTCTGTTTTTAATGCAGTGATGTCCACTAATCCTGTCTGTTTTTAATGCAGTGATGTCCACTACAGAATCCTGTCTGTTTTTGATGTAGTGATGTCCACTACATAATCCTGTCTTTTTTTAATGTAGTGATGTCCACTACAGAATCCTGTCTGTTTTTAATGCAGTGATGTCCACTAATCCTGTCTGTTTTTAATACAGTGATGTCCACTAATCCTGTCTGTTTTTAATGCAGTGATGTCCACTACAGAATCCTGTCTGTTTTTAATGCAGCGATGTCCACTACAGAATCCTGTCTGTTTTTAATGCAGCGATGTCCACTAATCCTGTCTGTTTTTAATACAGTGATGTCCACTACAGAATCCTGTCTGTTTTTAATGCAGTGATGTCCACTAATCCTGTCTGTTTTTAATACAGTGATGTCCACTAATCCTGTCTGTTTTTAATGCAGTGATGTCCACTACAGAATCCTGTCTGTTTTTAATGCAGCGATGTCCACTACAGAATCCTGTCTGTTTTTAATGCAGCGATGTCCACTAATCCTGTCTGTTTTTAATACAGTGATGTCCACTACAGAATCCTGTCTGTTTTTAATGCAGTGATGTCCACTAATCCTGTCTGTTTTTAATGCAGTGATGTCCACTACAGAATCCTGTCTGTTTTTGATGTAGTGATGTCCACTACATAATCCTGTCTTTTTTTAATGCAGTGATGTCCACTACAGAATCCTGTCTTTTTTAATGCAGTGATGTCCACTACAGAATCCTGTCTGTTTTAATGGAGTGATGTCCACTACAGAATCCTGTCTGTTTTTAATGCAGTGATGTCCACTATAGAATCCTGTCTTTTTTAATGCAGTGATGTCCACTACAGAATCCTGTCTGTTTTAATGCAGTGATGTCCACTACAGAATCCTGTCTGTTTTTAATGCAGTGATGTCCACTACAGAATCCTGTCTGTTTTTAATGCAGTGATGTCCACTAATCCTGTCTGTTTTTAATGCAGTGATGTCCACTACAGAATCCTGTCTGTTTTTAATACAGTGATGTCCACTACAGAATCCTGTCTGTTTTTGATGTAGTGATGTCCACTACATAATCCTGTCTTTTTTTAATGTAGTGATGTCCACTACAGAATCCTGTCTGTTTTTAATACAGTGATGTCCACTACATAATCCTGTCTTTTTTTAATGCAGTGATGTCCACTACAGAATCCTGTCTGTTTTTAATGCAGTGATGTCCACTACATAATCCTGTCTGTTTTTAATGCAGCGATATCCACTAATCCTGTCTGTTTTTAATGCAGTGATGTCCACTACAGAATCCTGTCTGTTTTTAATGCAGCGATGTCCACTAATCCTGTCTGTTTTTAATGCAGTGATGTCCACTACATAATCCTGTCTTTTTTTAATGCAGCGATGTCCACTAATCCTGTCTGTTTTTAATACAGTGATGTCCACTACAGAATCCTGTCTGTTTTTAATGCAGCGATGTCCACTACAGAATCCTGTCTGTTTTTAATACAGCGATGTCCACTACAGAATCCTTTCTGTTTTTAATCCAGCGATGTCCACTACAGAATCCTGTCTGTTTTTAATGCAGTGATGTCCACTACATAATCCTGTCTGTTTTTAATGCAGCGATATCCACTAATCCTGTCTGTTTTTAATACAGTGATGTCCACTACAGAATCCTGTCTGTTTTTGATGTAGTGATGTCCACTACAGAATCCTGTCTGTTTTTAATGCAGCGATGTCCACTACATAATCCTGTCTTTTTTTAATGTAGTGATGTCCACTACAGAATCCTGTCTGTTTTTAATACAGTGATGTCCACTACATAATCCTGTCTTTTTTTAATGCAGTGATGTCCACTACAGAATCCTGTCTGTTTTTAATGCAGTGATGTCCACTACATAATCCTGTCTGTTTTTAATGCAGCGATATCCACTAATCCTGTCTGTTTTTAATGCAGTGATGTCCACTACAGAATCCTGTCTGTTTTTAATGCAGCGATGTCCACTAATCCTGTCTGTTTTTAATGCAGTGATGTCCACTACATAATCCTGTCTTTTTTTAATGCAGCGATGTCCACTAATCCTGTCTGTTTTTAATGCAGTGATGTCCACTACAGAATCCTGTCTGTTTTTAATGCAGCGATGTCCACTACAGAATCCTGTCTGTTTTTAATACAGCGATGTCCACTACAGAATCCTTTCTGTTTTTAATCCAGCGATGTCCACTACAGAATCCTGTCTGTTTTTAATGCAGTGATGTCCACTACAGAATCCTGTCTGTTTTTAATGCAGCGATGTCCACTACAGAATCCTGTCTGTTTTTAATGCAGTGATGTCCACTACAGAATCCTGTCTGTTTTTAATACAGCGATGTCCACTACAGAATCCTGTCTTTTTATAATACAGTGATGTCCACTAGAGAATCCTGTCTGTTTTTAATGCAGAGATGTCCACTACAGAATCCTGTCTGATTTTAATAAAGTGATGTCCACTAGAGAATCCTGTCTGTTTTTAATGCAGTGATGTCCACTACAGAATCCTATCTGATTTTAATACAGTGATGTCCACTACAGAATCCTGTCTGTTTTTAATGCAGTGATGTCACTATAGAATCCTGTCTGTTTTTAATACAGCGATTTCCACTACAGAATCCTGTCTGTTTTTAATTTAGAGATGTCCACTACAGAATCCTGTCTGTTTTTAATGCAGTGATGTCCACTACAGAATCCTGTCTGTTTTTAATGCAGAGATGTCCACTACAGAATCCTGTCTGTTTTTAATACAGCGATGTCCACTACAGAATCCTGTCTGTTTTTAATGCATTGATGTCCACTACAGAATCCTGTCTTTTTTTAATACAGTCATGTCCACTACAGAATCCTTTCTTTTTTTAATGCACCGATGTCCACTACAGAATCCTGTCTGTTTTTAATGCAGAGATGTCCACTACAGAATCCTGTCTGTTTTTAATACAGCGATGTCCACTACAGAATCCTGTCTGTTTTTAATGCAGTGATGTCACTACAGAATCCTGTCTGTTTTTAATGCAGTGATGTCACTACAGAATCCTGTCTGTTTTTAATGCAGCGATGTCCACTACAGAATCCTGTCTTTTTTTAATACAGTGATGTCCACTACAGAATCCTCTCTGTTTTTAATACAGTGATGTCCACTACAGAATCCTGTCTGTTTTTAATGTAGTGATGTCCACTACAGAATCCTGTCTGTTTTTAATACAGTGATGTCCACTACAGAATCCTGTCTGTTTTTAATACAGTGATGTCCACTACAGAATCCTGTCTTTTTTTAATACAGTGCCGTCTGAGGGCCTGAAGATCATGGCAATCCAATATTGGTTGTCATCCTTGTCCCTTGGTTCAGAGATTTCTTCTTTTAATGATATTGTTACTGTAGACGATGAAATCCACAAATCCACAAATTCTTTATAATTTTACATTGAGAAACATTATTTTTAAATTGTTGCACTATTTTCCAGTGCAGTCTTTCACAGAGTGGTGAACCTCTCCCCATCTTTACTTCAGACTCTGCATGCTCTTTTTATACCCAGTCATGTTACCAACCTGTTTCCAGTTAACCTCATTAATGTTGAGATGTTCCACCAGCTGTTTTCTTTTAGCATTTCACTACTTTTCCAGTCTTTTGTTTACACTGTCCCAATGATTTAGAAATGTGTTGCTCGCATCAAATTCAATATAATTTAAAAAAAACAATAACATTTCTCATTTTCAACATTTTATATGTTGTCGATGTGATATTTTCAGTTAAATATGGGGTTTCAATGTTTTGTAAATCATCAAATTGTTTTTCTATTTACATTGTACACAGCATCCCAACTTTTTTGGAAACAGGGTTGTAAAACAGTACAAATTCAATTTTGGATGGTTAAGCAACTGGTGCTGTGTTTTGTTTTGGACTGTTTTAATTTGCACGTGACTTTAGGACTTTAGGATTAGGATTGTCCTTTTTCCACATGAAGTAAGGACATCATTAAAAAGTTGTAAACAGGAAACAGAATAGGAAGAACACTTCAGGACCCAGCATGCTTCACAACTCTAACAGGTCTGCTATATACTATGGAACTGTTAAAGTTGTAACCAAACACCACTGATATAACATTTGTTTAGTTTCCATCCAGGACCAAACTAGGCCTGCATTCTGTTATAGCATCAGTTCACACTCAGTGAACTGATGCTCACTTTATCCCTCAGTCCTCCCCAACAGCTCTTGTCTATTCAAATCAAGGGCTGGTGGAAGAATGCCAGAAGGCGTTTCACTCTGGAATATGAAATCTAGTCTCATTTAGTTGTTGAGTCCCAGCTCTGATTCCTCCACAGCCAAACAACAACAGCAGTCAGAGAACACAGCCATGGCAGAAAGCATCTCATTCCACTGCTGGCTTGTAGCACCTCAGGCCCACAAGAGCCAAAGTGTCACAAAATGCTGTTTCCTTCCATAGCAGAGGGGACAGGAGGGACCAGACTAAAACAGGAAGCTGTCTCTGAAGTCTGTTAGCCTTTTCACTTTCTCTGTGAGCTCACATCCCAGAGCTTTGGATGTTTAACGCCTCCTTTGTTCATTCCTCTTTTTTATGTTTTTATTAATGCACTGTAGAAACTAAACTATCTAAATATAAGAAATACATTCTTGATTTTAAAAGATGCAGACTATAAACAAACAGTGGAGTCAGAGAATTACATTTAGATTTCTTATGATAAGAAAAATATCTACGCTTTAGAAAAGTGAGAAATGACTTAAAAGAAGTGTGAAACCATTCATTCCAAGATCATTTAAGTAAAATAAACTGAAAACCAGGTCATTCAATCTTTCACTGTTTTTTTTATTTCTTAATTTCAATTAAAAAATCTGAAAACCAGAGCTATGAAGATGATTCTTCTTAATTCAAGAGTTGTGGTTATTAACTTTCCTGTCTTAACATGATGAATGGTAAATGGACTCTATATACATCTATTTAAACTGGCAGGTCAGCATTCACACACAACCATACAGCAGCGGTAGAAGCACCACCTGCTCATCAGGAGCGATAACCATCCTTACCATCACTCACATCACCAGAACAGCCCTTGGGAGCAGTTTGTATCTCATGTCTTGCTCAAGGACACTTCGACATGGAGACGATCCGATCGAACCCCCGACCTGAGCCGACCCTAAAGGACACAAGCACACAATCACACTTGCAAATAGAATGACACTTTGTAGAGAGGATACCTCCAAGTCTAAACAAGCCTACATACGTATGTCTGCTTACTGTAGGTCATCTGATCCATGCCCCACCCCTCCACAAAGTTTCATGGAAATCTGTTCAGTAGTTTTTGCGTCATCCTATCTAGAAATGTTAAAGAAAGTGTAAAAAAAAAAAAAAATCCTGAATCTGTCCCCTTATCCAGATACATACCAGAATTTAATCCCATCCTTCTGCCAAGTTTCACAGATGTCCGTCAGTAGTTTTTGCTTAATTCTGCTAACAGATAAACCAACAGACAGGTGAAAACATGATGTCCATGGTGGAGGTAATTAACCCAGCTGAAGGTGAGAGGTGGGATTCTCTCTAGACAGGATGTCATGGGAACACAGAGCGGCTCAAACCAGCAGGTGGGTTCAAACCCACAACCTGTGAGGAGACATTAACCACTGCCTTCATCCTGAGATAAAATACATACCCTGGAATATACTTACTTATATATACTTATATACTTATACACAATATGCTGTTACAAAATATCTTAACATGAATAATCCTGACTAAAACACATGTCCTACTGCTACTACTATAAATGAGATTATTTTGCTAAGAGAAGGAAATTAATCTCAGGCATTAATGAACATGTAAGATGTATAGGAAGATGACAAATGTTAAAGTGCTTTAAAATGTATTCTAATAAACAACAAACAGCCTGATTATTGATGATAGGTTATCAGATCAGTTCTTGATACACACAGTTATGTTCTTAACGCGTGAAGAGATGAAAAGGATAAAATACTTGAAATAAGCCAAATAAATTTTGTTTTTGTCAGCGTTGATCAAACTGCACTAAAATTCTGGCAAGAATCATAAATTCAAGTTTAATGTTCCAGCACGTTACAATTTATATTATCCTATTAGGATTATTAAGGTTATGGTAGCTTGAAGCAGGTGAAATGTTCTATTCCTGGTAAGAAGAAATAACTCGTCAGATGAATCAACTGTTGCCTTGATTTAAGATATTTCCTTTCACACAGTTGATTGGCTGCACCTCTTCAGGGGGGAGGTGACATTTTGACCGTCTGCTAATTTTTCAGTGTCGTCTCCTCATCACAATCTGGTCTTCACTGTTTCTGTGAGCCGCGTGAAACGGGTGGATGAGGTTCTTATTTTTAGAACATTCATTTGTATTATACAAATTAAATATTCCTCACAAGTGACTGGGGCACCTCCCTCTTGCTAATTCATTTTCAAAGCAGCCCCTCTGTGTTGCTCCATTTGCAGGCGAGTACAAAGATGTGAAGATAAAGTGTGTTCAAAGAGATAAGGCAGACTTCAGAGGAAATGATAACATCGGCTCAACCCCCTGAAGTCCTTGGTAAAGTGAACAACCTACGCCTCAGGGCTGATACTAATCCACCGGTCTCGCAGCTAAAGCAGGTAAATAAGCCAAACAGCAGGACAGGAGGGAAAGAAAAAAGGAAACAACCTTTAAAAATAATTCCCAACATGTTTGGACACACCTGTTTCAGGCTTATTAAAAGTAGGACTCTCGTAAGTTTAGCACATCAATAGTGTGTACTTACAGCACACAGAGGCAGAGAGCTTCACACTGAAACACATGGAAAGCAATAAAAGAACGTATCATATCAGAAGGTGTTGTATGAAAGGAGTGGAGGTGAATTTAACCAGTCACTGAATGCCAGTTTAGTTTAATAGAAGCTCACAGTGATTTGGATTTAATGCACCACCTGCCACTGGATGAAACCTGCATGATGCAGATAGAAGCCCTGTCTTATCCAACTGCACCACGAAGTGGAGCAGAAAGAGAAGAGACTCACATCACTCCTCAGTGGGTGGTGGACATTTGCAAAACTTAAATGATGTTGTCAGGTGTGGTAACAGGTGTGAAATCTTCTTATCCTGCTGGAAAACATCCCAGTAAAATACAGACTGTCTCCTGAACACCAGTGATCATCTGTACAAAGCCGGACTCAGCAGTGGGGGTGGGGCTGGCGGTGGGGGGGTCGCTTGGAGGCCCCCTCTGCCCTGGGCCCTCTGGCGGCGCTGGTCGGGTGACTTCCTGTGCCCTGGGCTCGTACGTCATGCCTAGACCCCTATGGTACTGTAGGTTCTGCATCCTGGATGTTCTCACGGCTGGGGGGACTGACCGGACTATCTGGCTTCTGTTGGACTCTGGAGGGGGTCCTGTGCACTAGTGTGGGCATTGCTGCATGATCCCAACCCAACACACCAGCATCTACTAAGACCCGATCTTCAGTGTTGATTGGGGCCACCAGTGGCTGCTTAGTCAGTGCTTGAGGTCAACATCACTGCTCTGTATTCGGTTCTCGGGACTCTTAAGGCTCTGGGCTGGCTGAGGGTGCATGGAACACAAACCACGACACAGCTCGTTGGTGTTACTGCCTGTCCTCTCGTCCCTGTTTGTCTTGTTTTGTCTCTCTGTTTCACTCATGGTGGATCATGCCCTCTGTGATGAGAGATAGGTAATATTTCTAAATAAAATGTAATAGGCTAGTCTTTCAAAGAGGGCTGGTGTAGGTCACATACACACTCACATGACAGATATAATAATTATCTGCTGCAAGATCAAACTGCATGTATTTTAAGAAATGGTTTTTACCTAATTTTGGCACAAACCATAAGTATACGTGCAGACAGATATTTAGAAGAAAAAAAATTTGCATTCAAAACATCAGGAAGAATACACAATTTTAGAATTAAATTTAATCAGCAAGAAAAAATGAAGCTGCTCTTGAAGCCCGTCTCATGAGGGAGGAGTGTATCCAGCCATCATCACCGTCACAGTCCATACATACATACAGTACAGTAAGACCTCAGTCAAGGTCAACAATTAACTTTCATGCTCAATTAAAGATGACTTGATTAAAGAAAATCGCACACTGGAGCGCTGTAATGCTGCTGTTGGTTTATTCAGTGTAAATAAACGAAGGAGGCGGGTCTTCATTGTGACACACAACTGCAATCTATTGTCAAAGAAACCTTTCAGTGATCTACCCACCAAGTGCTTTCTACATTATCGTTCCAAGCTATGGTCCTGGTGCTGGTTCTCCCATTATGACAATAGCTGGAAATAATTTGCTGTGAATCCACACAGGAGGGTGTTTCCACCAGTCAGAATATATGATGTAGTTTGACCTCCTAGAACCGAGGGGTCTGCATCACCATGCATATAAATATGTTGTTCATTAATGCTGCTCTGCACAGAACTCATTGATTCACAAATTGGGAGCAGTATGCACACACACACACACACACACACACACACACACACACACACACACACACACACACACACACACACACACACACACACACACACACACACACACACACACCATTTTAATGAGTTTCCTACCTCAGCCAATCAGAGAAGTGTATACATGCATGAGTCAGGATGGGGAAGGAAGGGGTGGTCAACTTGAACACAACTTTGTTAAAAAGTTAATTCAAGGTAAAGAAAGGAAAGGGGGAGAGAACTGGATCTCATTGGAGCTGTTTTCTCTTGCATGATGGTTAACAAACAAAGTGAATGAGTGTAAGGATTATTTATAGGCAAAGCCTGTTTCAAGGTGAACAAATCCAAAATTATGACTTTCTTTGTTGTGGAATTCAACATCAAACCCAGCTGTCACAATTTACAGCTTCACACCCACTCTCCAATCTTCTCCAGTCCTCTGACCAAAGAGCTTATGGATCACAATTCAATCCATCTAAAGTACATGGTCCACAAAACATGGTCCAAAATACAAGGTCCAAAGTACATGGTCCAAAGTACATGGTCCAAAGTACATGGTCCAAAGTACATGGTCCAAAAAACATGACATGGTCCAAAGTACATGGTCCAAAAAACATGACATGGTCCAAAGTACATGGTCCAAAAAACATGGTCTAAAGTACATGGCCTAAAGTACATGGTCTAAAATAAATTCAGGGCGTGTCCAACTCTCTTTAGTTAGGGTGAAGGGCAAAGCTAGAAGCATAGTGGTTGCATTTAATCTCTTAATTATTACCTTCACCAAGGAGTTTATGTGATCAGTTCGGTTTGTCTGTTTGTTAGCAGAATTACACAAAAACTAATGGATGGATTTGCATGAAGGTTTCACCAAAGATGGACCCTAGTATATCCTAGAGGTGATTACATTTTGGTGATGATCTGGTGACAGATGGGACTGGTACTGCTGGAATAAGAGTCTGTCTCCACCAAAGCGTTTTTTCCCAGCTGAAAATGTCAGGTGCTTCTGAACACGTCCAGCTGGGAGCGCTTGAGAGCGCTGTGGAGGCACAGCGTTTTTCAGCTGAGGCACTTTGGTTGCTATGATATGAATGTCATCAGAAATAATATGTGTAGCAAGTACCTAATTTTGCAGATAGTTTGTTTTATCAACAAATACTGAGTGTAAAATGGCAGCACAAGGTAGAGGACTTGCTCTGGTCCTGGGTCTGGATGAAGGGAAGGCTGGAGGAAGTAGGGAGAGAGGACGGATGGTCCCGCCCCTCCTCCACAGAGTTTCACCCAAAGTTAAACATTTTTAAACTCTCGGCGACCACAAAAAAAACACTGAACGTGCAGAAAAGACTCTCAGCACCTCGTCACACTGCTGCCATTTGTGGCATAGTTTAAATACTCCCATTGCAAATGATGTAACAAATACGCTGACCTCAGGAAAAATGCTTTAGTGGACACAGACCCTAACAATTATGTCGAGGATTGTTGGTCCTTGGCGGAGGTTTGCACTCCCTGAGGTGTGTTTTAGGCGTAACATGAATTAAACCAATCAGAGTTCATCTCCCATTTTCTTTAAAAGCCAAGTGTGTCTCCACCTGCAGCGTTGCTATTTAAACAGTGTCACTGAGGGACAGGTATGTGGTCCTGGTGGACCCTCTGCCTCCACCATCTCCCAGTCCTCTGTCCCATCAACAACTCCATCTGACTGCATATGAGCAAAGTCAGCCATATTTAACTGAGGAGGAGGAGGGCTGCTGCACATCCCTGTGTGTTTAATTGGTCTGTGATTGCAGTCCGCAGATCATGTTGCCAAGATCATAAAAATGATCATTCTGATTAATAGCTGATGGGATGCTGGTTGGTGAAATAATCCATCATTAATGAGGCGCCTACAGCGATCCCACAGGAGCAGAGACGATGAGTGAGTCTTCACCTACTGAGCCAATTGAACACTAGCAACTTAACTTCAACAGATGAGCTAATGTTAATTAATATTCTGTGTTCTTCTGCAAATCGAAAAGGTCACACACACAAGTCGATTTTTATTTATATAGTGACAAATCACAACAAAGGTTTTCTCATGACAAGTTCCAAATAGCAGGTCTAGAACAATACTTTTTTATTTTACAGAGACCCAATAATTCCCCCATGCAAGCATTAGCAACAGTGGTGAGGAAAGTCTGCCTTTTAACAGGCAGAACCCTCAGAGCAGACCCTGGTTCTATAGGTGGACAGACATCTGACATCACAAGCCAGGCTCACAGTGAGATTGGTTAGATAAAGGTAGACGTCCTGTTAAATCCAGAGGCACCAGGTGACAGAGGTGCATGATGAGTGTAACCTATGAAGGGGCATCAGATGTGTCCTAAACATCCCCTTTAAATAATACAGCATCAACTTAAGAGCAGCTTTTTGTCACTTTAAGATGCTTCATAATAACAATGTGCTAGTGATGACCCTGACCAGCCCTCATTTGAAGACCGACACTCCCATGTATTTTCACAGATGGGTACGATTACATTTACTACCTACACAACGTGGCTGCTTAGCATGGAAATGACAACTGCATCTCTTTGCATCAGGCAGAATTTAGAGCCCTTTAAGGGAGCATCGTAACCTGCAACGCATTGAAGTTAAAGTAAAACAAACAGGTTAGCCTCCTCTACCGTCAATGTTTTTGTTGTTGTCAAAGCTTTCGACTCTTCACTGCCATCTTGTGGATGTATCAATGCCAACATAAAGGACTCATGGAGGCATGTGGACTTTGACAGATAACGGATGTATCTGCTTTTGTACATAAGTGGAGTTTAAATGAGCCTTTAGCAATTGTCAAAATAAACCTGACAAACATTTCACATGTTTTTGTTTTGACTGTTAATATTGGTTGGGTTTAGGAAAAGATCATTTGATTGAAATAAGTATGTTAGCTGCAAAGGTTAAGCTACGTAACTTATGTTAAAACAAATCCACGCTGACTTTTGATTGAAGCTTGGCCTGAAATCTGTGTGAAGGTCTGTGATCTTACAAACATTTATTTCCAAAGATGCTGCTGAATCTAAACTGGATGGTTATTCCTTTCTCTTTCACAAAAATCAATACTCTAACTGCAGAAAATCCTGTGTGACCAAAACAAAGGTGAATACATCCCACCTCTGCTGCTGTTTCTATCCATCATCAGTCCTGTCAGACTCCAGCACATGAGAAGCAGCGGTAGAGCTCACAGTCAGCTGTGAGGCTGACCTGTGGATGTACAGGCGAGGTCACTGGAGAGAAACGGGGATTTATCTCTCCGCTGCTCAGTGGGTCTCATTATTCTGCTATGATGAGTTGATTAGAAGGACCAGGCTGATCTAATACAGACCCACTTTTAATCCAGCAGACCATAAATAATGGCTGCGATAACACAGTTACTTTAAAAAGACCATTTACTTTTGATTGGAACTTTTTATGAGGATGAAGGTGAATTAAGGACACCCTCTTTGCCAGGTGTACTGGATGGAAGATTAAGGCTCATATTTGTTTAGTCAAAGCCATGACATCACAGGACAGGCTTCTGTGATGCTTTTTGTCATTTTAGTGGAATCAACTTATTTTTCTTTTTAATTTACATTAAATGTACGAGTTTCATTTATTTTAAATTGATTAAACTAAAGACATTTTGTTTTATATTCAGACATCATAAGTTTGGTATCAGTTTATGTTAGGGGTAAATTAATTATCACGACTTCATGAATGAATACATTCATGTAGTACTTCATGAAGTACATCAGTAAATATACATGTATGACTAGGATCTCATGCCTGACTCACATACAGTACACTAATTAATGTCAACATGTTAATGTGATCTGCAGTTAAAGGAACAAACCAAACACAGCAGAACAGTCATCTGCTGAAGGTTAGTGATGATGATCACTGAGATGACTGATCAATAACTTTCTTGTTCCACTCATGAACATATTGTTCCATATTGTTCTGTTCATGAATTAATTCTGTTTCATGCATGAAGAAATAATAACTCATGTAGCCTCAGCATAAAACCTTTAGTTCTTCTATCTTATGATTGTTTTACTTGTGATGTTAAGTTGGATGAAAATACTTGAATCAGATAATTAAAATACATTTCAATAGAAACTCGATCTGCATATGAGCAGACTTCCCAGCATGCATTGTTTCTGGATAGACCCTTCTTTTTATAGTTTAAAGAAGACATGATGGAAGCTTTAACTTGAATGAGTTGGCTGGGCTCAGGTCTGTTGTACATGAATGTCTGCACCAATGTCATGGCAACCCATCCAAAAGCTGTCAAACCTCATATTGGCTGAACATATACCTAAAAGTCATGTTATGGTTTGAGGTTTGAAGGTTCTGTGTTTTCTGTTTCATGCACATCATGAGGCTTATCCCGGTTTCGATGATTATCAGGATATGATATTTACATCTGATATGATATTTACATCTGATATGATATTTACAGCTGATATATTTACATCTGATATGATATTTACACCTGATATGATATTTACAGCTGATATGATATTTACATCTGATATGATATTTACAGCTGATATATTTACATCTGATATGATATTTACATCTGATATGATATTTACAGCTGATATATTTACATCTGATATGATATTTACACCTGATATGATATTTACACCTGATATGATATTTACAGCTGATATATTTACATCTGATATGATATTTACACCTGATATGATATTTACAGCTGATATATTTACATCTGATATGATATTTACACCTGATATGATATTTACACCTGATATGATATTTACAGCTGATATATTTACAGCTGATATGATATTTATATCTGATATGATATTTAAATCTGATATGATATATACAGCTGATGTATTTACAGCTTATATGATATTTACATCTGATATGATATATACAGCTGATGTATTTACAGCTTATATGATATTTACACCTGATATGATATTTATATCTGATATGATATTTACACCTGATATGATATTTACACCTGATATATTTACATCTGATATGATATTTACACCTGATATGATATTTACACCTGATATGATATTTACATCTGATATGATATTTACAGCTGATATATTTACATCTGATATGATATTTACATCTGATATGATATTTACACCTGATATATTTACATCTGATATGATATTTACACCTGATATGATATTTACACCTGATATGATATTTACACCTGATATATTTACATCTGATATGATATTTACACCTGATATGATATTTACACCTGATATGATATTTACAGCTGATAGATTTACATCTGATATGATATTTACATCTGATATGATATTTATATCTGATATGATATTTACATCTGATATGATATTTACAGCTGATATATTTACAGCTTATATGATATTTACACCTGATATGATATTTATATCTGATATGATATTTACACCTGATATGATATTTATATCTGATATGATATTTACAGCTGATATATTTACATCTGATATGATATTTACATCTGATATGATATTTACACCTGATATGATATTTACATCTGATATGATATTTACAGCTGATATATTTACAGCTGATATGATATTTACACCTGATATGATATTTACACCTGATATGATATTTACATCTGATATGATATTTACACCTGATATGATATTTACACCTGATATGATATTTACATCTGATATGATATTTACACCTGATATGATATTTACATCTGATATGATATATACAGCTGATGTATTTACACCTGATATGATATTTACATCTGATATGATATTTACATCTGATATGATATTTAGAGCTGATATATTTACATCTGATATGATATTTACATCTGATATGATATTTACACCTGATATGATATTTATATCTGATATGATATTTACACCTGATATGATATTTATATCTGATATGATATTTACAGCTGATATATTTACAGCTGATATGATATTTACATCTGATATGATATTTACAGCTGATATATTTACAGCTGATATGATATTTACATCTGATATGATATTTACACCTGATATGATATTTACATCTGATATGATATTTACAGCTGATATATTTACACCTGATATGATATTTACATCTGATATGATATTTACACCTAATATGATATTTACATCTGATATGATATTTATATCTGATATGATATTTACACCTAATATGATATTTACACCTGATATGATATTTATATCTGATATGATATTTACATCTGATATGATATTTACACCTGATATGATATTTACACCTGATATGATATTTACAGCTGATATATTTACATCTGATAATATTTACACCTGATATGATATTTACACCTGATATGATATTTACAGCTGATATATTTACAGCTGATATGATATTTATATCTGATATGATATTTACATCTGATATGATATTTACAGCTGATATATTTACAGCTTATATGATATTTACACCTGATATGATATTTATATCTGATATGATATTTACACCTGATATGATATTTATATCTGATATGATATTTACAGCTGATATATTTACAGCTGATATGATATTTATATCTGATATGATATTTACATCTGATATGATATTTACAGCTTATATGATATTTACACCTGATATGATATTTATATCTGATATGATATTTACATCTGATATGATATTTACACCTGATATGATATTTACACCTGATATGATATTTACACCTGATATGATATTTACAGCTGATATATTTACATCTGATATGATATTTACATCTGATATGATATTTATATCTGATATGATATTTATATCTGATATGATATTTACACCTGATATGATATTTATATCTGATATGATATTTACAGCTGATATATTTACAGCTGATATGATATTTATATCTGATATGATATTTACATCTGATATGATATTTACAGCTGATATATTTACAGCTTATATGATATTTACACCTGATATGATATTTATATCTGATATGATATTTACATCTGATATGATATTTACAGCTGATATATTTACAGCTTATATGATATTTACACCTGATATGATATTTATATCTGATATGATATTTACATCTGATATGATATTTATATCTGATATGATATTTACACCTGATATGATATTTACACCTGATATGATATTTACAGCTGATATGATATTTACATCTGATATGATATTTACACCTGATATGATATTTACACCTGATATGATATTTATATCTGATATGATATTTACATCTGATATGATATTTACACCTGATATGATATTTACATCTGATATGATATTTACAGCTGATATGATATTTACACCTGATATGATATTTACACCTGATATGATATTTACAGCTGATATATTTACAGCTTATATGATATTTACACCTGATATGATATTTATATCTGATATGATATTTACACCTGATATGATATTTATATCCGATATGATATTTACAGCTGATATATTTACAGCTGATATGATATTTACATCTGATATGATATTTACATCTGATATGATATTTACAGCTGATATGATATTTACAGCTGATATGATATTTATATCTGATATGATATTTACATCTGATATGATATTTACAGCTGATATATTTACAGCTTATATGATATTTACACCTGAAATGATATTTATATCTGATATGATATTTACATCTGATATGATCTTTACAGCTGATATGATATTTACACCTGATATGATATTTACAGCTGATATATTTACAGCTTATATGATATTTACACCTGATATGATATTTATATCTGATATGATATTTACATCTGATATGATATTTACACCTGATATGATATTTACACCTGATATGATATTTATATCTGATATGATATTTACACCTGATATGATATTTACACCTGATATGATATTTACACCTGATATGATATTTATATCTGATATGATATTTACATCTGATATGATATTTACACCTGATATGATATTTACACCTGATATGATATTTATATGTGATATGATATTTACATCTGATATGATATTTACACCTGATATGATATTTATATGTGATATGATATTTACATCTGATATGATATTTACATCTGATATGATATTTACACCTGATATGATATTTACATCTGATATGATATTTACAGCTGATATGATATTTACACCTGATATGATATTTACACCTGATATGATATTTACAGCTGATATATTTACATCTGATATGATATTTACATCTGATATGATATTTATATCTGATATGATATTTACATCTGATATGATATTTACAGCTGATATATTTACAGCTTATATGATATTTACACCTGATATGATATTTATATCTGATATGATATTTACACCTGATATGATATTTATATCTGATATGATATTTATATCTGATATGATATTTACAGCTGATATATTTACAGCTGATATGATATTTATATCTGATATGATATTTACATCTGATATGATATTTACAGCTGATATATTTACAGCTTATATGATATTTACACCTGATATGATATTTATATCTGATATGATATTTACATCTGATATGATATTTACAGCTGATATATTTACAGCTTATATGATATTTACACCTGATATATTTACATCTGATATGATATTTACACCTGATATGATATTTACAGCTGATATGATATTTACACCTGATATATTTACATCTGATATGATATTTACACCTGATATGATATTTACAGCTGATATGATATTTACACCTGATATGATATTTACACCTGATATGATATTTATATCTGATATGATATTTACACCTGATATGATATTTATATCTGATATGATATTTACACCTGATATGATATTTATATCTGATATGATATTTATATCTGATATGATATTTACAGCTGATATATTTACAGCTGATATGATATTTATATCTGATATGATATTTACATCTGATATGATATTTACAGCTGATATATTTACAGCTTATATGATATTTACACCTGATATGATATTTATATCTGATATGATATTTACATCTGATATGATATTTACAGCTGATATATTTACAGCTTATATGATATTTACACCTGATATATTTACATCTGATATGATATTTACACCTGATATGATATTTACAGCTGATATGATATTTACACCTGATATGATATTTACACCTGATATGATATTTATATCTGATATGATATTTACAGCTGATATGATATTTACATCTGATATGATATTTACAGCTGATATGATATTTACATCTGATATGATATTTACACCTGATATGATATTTACATCTGATATGATATTTACACCTGATATGATATTTACACCTGCAACACAAAGACGGGACACTCCAAAAAGCCGATAATAACCGGATACTGATGTGCATGTAAACACAGTCCATGTTGTCTCTTCTTCTTTACGCTTCCTGTTTTTGTCTTTTCCTTCCTTTGAGATTGTTTCTTGTCCTCACCTGTTCAGTCCTCACCCGTTCTCTATCTCCCCCTGTTACTCCTGTGTATCAGTCTGTGTGTTTTCTAGCTGTCATCAGATCACCTGTGTTCCTTTGCATGTTCTTTTTTTTTTGGGGGGGGATTTTGGATTCTGTCACCTCCTGTTTTCCACACATTTTTGCCCTTGATGTGTATTTTTGACATTGCCTGTCATTTTGGACATGTTGATTATTTTTTCTATTAAACATCCTGCTCTGAACTCTTGCCTCCTGTGTTGCCTGTGTTTGGGTCCTTTTTTTGAACAGGTAACTTGTTTAAACTATGGTGATGTTTTGTTTTTTGTTTTTTTGCTGTGACTGAAATAAGGCTGTGCGTTCTTGGGCTGGGCTCCTTACAGTAAGCTTAAATTGTTTTTTTCACATACACATGTTTTTACAAATAGCTAAAGAAGAGAATCTGTAATTTATCCTATTTGAGTGTTTCCTCTGAAGATGACAATATTTCATCTCTTTTTGCAATTAGAGGAGGGACATTCAGAATTTGACTATTTTGAAGGCTTTTTGATGAGCAGTGCTATTCAATGTGTTAATGAATAAGAGATCACCAAGAGATAATTTAAGCCCTTATAATTAATTCAGATTTTGGCCCACAGTGTGAATTAATTGAATAAATGAAGCTTTGACACTAACCTTAATGGGAAATAGCTTGAAAAGATAAAATAAGTTAATATAGAGGGGTGACAAAAGCAGAATCTGTGCTGATGAGAATACACACTTTCAGATTGAAATTCTGATAATGACACAGAAAACTACTGAAGAGTGGAGGCACGGCCTCTTCCACTGTAAACTGGGAAGTCTCAACTGGGAACACTGGTTTTTGAACTCATCCTCTTGTGAAGGGTTTGAAATAAATGGTTGGATATTACAATCAAGTCTTTATTCTTCTGTGCTGTTTTGATTTTACACAATGATTTCACAGTGAAAACATCCCTGAAGGTTTTACTGAATGAGGCACATAAAATGCTCCTTAGAATTTCAGCCCTGGTTGATTTGACAACACCCTTGGTTGCTATGATAACAGTAAGTGTATTTAAATGCTCCATCAAACATTAATGGGAACATTCTCTGGCAAAAATACAACAAAAATCCTAAATTGTGTCATAAAACAAAGACAACCTGAGTAAACGGAGTGGATTATACGCTGTGTGATTTGCATTTGCTCCACTGTTATGTAAGTGATGTGTTTGGGTTTACAAGTCATCTGAGTTCTGAACTATTAACAGCAATGTTCCCAGATTCCCTTAAAAATTGAGCAATTTTGAGAGTTGCTAAGTCAGGAGGAACTTAATAAATGTTACAAAATGGCTACAGAAAATTCTGAATCATTATTTTTGATGTGAAAGGTCTGCTTAAGGGGGTGAATAGCCTTGCCAGGCGTACAGTTGTGCTCCAACCAGTAGCGACTCAGCAAGATGATGCCCCCAAATATGTAGAGGAGGAAATTTACATTCAACACAAATTAATTATATAAAGGGGAATAATTATGAATAAGAAAATGTGAGCATTCATTTAAAATTGTTTCCAAAAAGTATCGGTTGATTTTTCTGTGAATACTTCCTGGTTGAGGGACACCCCCAAACAAGAGTCTATAGAAGTCCTTCAACTTTTGGCAAGCAGGTGACCTGAGGCTGCTCTCTGATTGGTTTCTTTGGATTTTCCACAGGAAGCAGCTCTCTGCCCCCGGAGATCTTAGATCTTTACTACCCTGAAACCAGACGTTCTTCTTGAGACAAACTGATGACCTGGCAGTGCAGTGCACCACTCTCTCTCTCTTGTTAAAAGTCAGTGTCGCTCACCCATCAGCCAATCTCTCTGTCTCTCTGTCTCTCTCTCTGAAATTGACCTGAAGATATCCAACCAATCATTCACCAAGATGGTATTTCCTTAAACAGAATTAAAATGTTATTGTTCTAAAATAGAGAGCTGTGTTGGTCTAAACAATCAAAAGCAAAATTAAATTAACATGATAGTTACTTTGTTTCATTTGCACACAATCTGAGTGACATATCACACGTGTGCCACTTGTAATAAATACAGATTCATATGACTCACATTTAAGAAGTGTTGCTTTCCAGACATAAATGTAACATTACACGTTACAGTGTTTTTTGAGGTGCTGAGTGCATCATGGGGAGTCCCCCAGAAGTCTATATAGCAGCATAACTAGGGGTTAGCGTAGTCCCACCCTATCTACAGTGTAAGCTTCATCAAAAAGGAAAGTTTGAAGCCTCCTCTTAAATGTAGAGAGGGTGTTTGCCTCCTGGACCCAGACTGGAAGATGGTTCCACAGGAGAGGAGCCTGATAACTGAAGGCTCTGACTCCTCCTCTTATGGAGACTCTGGGGACCAGAAGTAACCCTGCATCCAGGGAGCGTAATGTTCTAGTCGGCTGCCAGGGTACTTACTAGAAAGCATATATTAGATATTGCTCAGTGAACCCTTTAGGTGACGAGAAGGATTTTAAATTCTATTCTGGATTTTACAGGGAGCCAATGCAGCGAGGCTGATATAGGAGAGATATGATCTCTGATACTAGTTCTGGACAGTCCAGCAGTCATTAAAAGAAATGCTTCATTAATCATTACAGCAGAGGACGTGTGCTCTGCTGTGACTGCTCTGTGTTTCTGGTTCGTTCCTTTACCAGCAGACATGATTGTAAAGACATGATTATTCATAGCAGAAGTCATGATGGTTAAAATAGCTCAGTTAATGCATCCATTCAGTAGTATGTTCAGCCATGAGGTACTATTAATACATGTCACACTTCCTCATATAAAGTCATATATCTTTTTTTAATCCCTGACAGCAGGACATTCTGGTGAAGACAAGGCTAATATATTGTTGTGCCAAGAGCATTTCTGTAGTGACCTGATGGCAGACAGAGTCCTATAGTCACAAAGTTCAATCCAACAAGGTGACAGAAGGGAAGTCCAACATGTGGGTGAACAGAACTACGTAGAACACACTAGATAGAATGTATCTGGGCTGGTACATATGCTAACAGGCTAATGAGGGAACAGGCTGCTGGTGAGGAGATGGGTGGAGAGAATCAGGTGAGGGGGTTGAGATGACTGCAGGATGTAGTGATGAGCCTCCTAACCTCACACCACATCAACATCTTGATATTTCACACAGAGACCAGCTGAAAAGAGGGTGCTGAACTTTCATATCCAGACCACAATCTAACACCTCCTCTGTGTAGTAATGATAAATCTGTCTTCTCACAGAACCACCCTTATGTGACTGCATGAGTCTCTGTGCATGAGGCATCATGATTGGAGGCGTATGTATGACGCCCCAGCAACAACCCCCCCCTCGCAGGAGGTTGTGTATCCAGTAATGAGACAAAGTGTCAGGGTGCTTCCTGAAGAGACGAGATCTGAGGCAAACTCAGCGTCCTCCTTTAATCATACAGCATGTTTTCATTTATTCATTCGTTTCATTTATTCATTCGTTTAATTTCAAACTGCATCAAACCATTATTGTTACCACCGACTAAAGCAACACTATTCAACCTGTGATGTGCAGGATACACAAGTATGTTAATGAGAGCAAAACATTTCAAAAAGTCTATCAGACTCAGACACAAGGCCAGGCCAAACAGCAGAGGAAAACTGAACACATTTGCACCCACAGCAGTTAGTTGGTGGTGTGTGCTATAGTGCTGTAAAACAGGACACACTCCACCCACGACACCCGACCTCAGAGCGAGAACAGGCGTCCAGGGTGAAGACTGGTGAATGAAAGAGGCACTACTCTCCCTGTGACAGGTCTGGTGCACCTTTTTCATTCCCACTCCGTGGTAGAATAGTGCGTTCGCTACCGTGCTCGTCAAAAGTTACAGCATTGCTTTAATATGCCGATTATTTTGATTAATTGTTTTGTCTGTAAGACAATGAAAATAGTGAAAAATGTCCATCACAACATCCAAGAGCATTAAGGTCAACTTGACCTTATCAAATGTCTGAGTTTGTCTAAAACAAAAAGTCGAAAACCCCAAAAATATTCAAATGATTATAATGCAAAACCAAGAAAATCAGCAAGTTGTCACATTTCAGAATCCAGAACAATCAAGTTTTTGTTTGAAAAAGGACTTAAAGTCGAGCTCAAATGAAAAATGTCTTTATGATTGAAATATGTGATCTAGACTAAGATATGTTCATTTTAGTTCTGGTAGAAATAAAGAAATAATTCTCAGGCAGAAATGAAAGCAGAAGACGAATGGCAAGATGATTAATTTAACTAATCAACAACAAACAGCCTGCATTAAAGGCCGGATTGGTTCTTGGATGAAATGATATTCTTCATGTGTCGAGTGATGACAGTAATAAAATGACTTCTGACTTCGACAAGGTAGTTTTGTTCTTGTCAGTGTTCATCAAACAGCTTTAATTTTAGACATGAATAGGCAGAACGAGGATAAAAACATAAGTAACAAGTAATATATTTAATATCTTATTAAGATAAGGACAAAATAGTGTGAAACAAGCACTCTAACATAAAAACTACCTGCTAAATAGAAATATCTTGTCAGATAAAAAAAAACCTAATTCTGCCTTGATTTAAGATATTTCATCTCACATTGTCAGTCAAATTGTGGACTTAAGTCTATTGTTTTAACTCTTGAATTATGATGAATCATCTTCTTTATTAGCACCGGTTTAAAGATCTTTTAATTAAAAAAGAAACAAACTGAAAGAAGATTGAGAAGCTAGTTCTGAGTTAATTTTACTTCATAAACGCTTTTGTTTTAGCATTTATTTTTTTTCTAGATAAATAATCTTATTTCCAGAAATCTAACCTACTGTAATTATCTTACTACACAGGCAGATGAATTAACTTGTTTGTAGTTTGTATCTTCTCCAATCAAGTATTTCTCTTTTTCTAAATTAGTTCATAATTGCAGTGTAAGAGGAATATGTGCAGGAAAAGTCTGCATTTTTTCTCTTCCTGGCTGATTTTGCTGACTTTTACGTTCTGCAACTTGAGTTTTCTTAAGATAACAGATCAGATTAAGGAGAAGACTTCCATGACAGATTCTATACTTTTGATAATAAGACCGTAAAAGCGATCACAACGTTTTAAAAAGGATAAATCATGATGATTCATCCCTCAGTCAGACTGGAACTGTTTGACTGTTGACTTGAGAGAATGCCTCTGAATCAGTGATGTTTTTTCTTCTACAGTACCTCTCAGTGCTCCTCCCAGCATGACTAAAACCTACAGTTTCTGAGTCAAGGCCGTGGCAGTTTGCTCTGCAGGGTCAGCATGACCGCTGTTTTGGTTAACCTTCATCAGATATCAGGAGTTGTTGTGCCACCACAAGATTCTCAAGGATGCGGCAGACAGCGTCATGCTGACAGTATGTACGGAATGTTTTATTGGAAGCACACGTTAGTTTGAAGAAAACTCGAGCTGCGATAATGCTGCATGAGAAAAAAAATACCACATGCATTCAGGGGTATATGAGACGAGCTCAGGCCTTCAAATACCAGCTGCACACATGCAAATGGAGACTGTGCAACCTTCATGCCCTTTGTGCAGTAGTATCACAGGAGGCTGGGAACTCCCTGTTCCCTGGAGAAGGCCCAGCAGTCTCCTCTCTGCCCAACTTATCTCCAAGTTCCCACCACTAGCGGAAAGAGAAGGTCTTTCATATGACTGCTATCAGTGGAACCCGGTCACACAAGGCCACAGCTTCGCTTTCCCATACTCAGATCTGATCATGAGTCGCCTCAAGGTGCAGACAGTGAGAGAGATCTCACCTCTCTTTAGGTGAGACATTCACAGACAGGAAGAGACACAACAGGAGGACTGTCAGAAACTGGAGCAGCACATGGTCAGAAACAGAGAGACACAGAGCCCAAAGAGGCCCAGATGTGATGTTCTACCCAGAAAAGAGTGGAACATGTGGAGACTGTCCATGTCGGCAGGCAGTGTGAACTTCTTCATGGGTCCCCGTTTAAATGAGAATATCATTTTCTCATCTGAGAAAAAAGATCTTTTAGATCTTATAAAATTAAATTGAGAAATATTTTTTGTCAGTTGTTTGTATTATCAGATTCAACAACATTTTATTACATCCATACGTATTAGGGCCTCATGTTGCCACAACCATATACTGTACTGTATACAAATAATCTGGGAGCTCTTGGGGGCCCTGAAGGCCCCTCCAAGCACCTGACTAAAAGACCCAGAGACTCAACAGCAGGGTTGAATGATGCGTGAACATTAAAACATTCATAAAACAGCTCTTGATCTTTATTTGCCATATTAGAGCACCATGTTCAAACCAAACAGAGTCATTAAAGCAGTGATGTCCAGATATTATCATGCATACATACATACATACATACATACATACATACATACTCACCTGATCACACCTGCATTATAATCATCAGATAAACACATACATCACTGGGACAGATTGTTTTTAACACAGATAAAGAACAGAACGTAGAACATGTCTACTGTGAAGTGTGACCTGAAATCATGTCTTCTTTAATTCCTTTGGTGTAAACAGTGTGAATGTAAATGTTGGCAGGACAAACTTCAGACAGAGTCGACAGGCTGGTTCACTGATGCTACAATAAACTGACACTTTTCACAGGGACATGCAGACTTTACTAGAAGGCACAGATGATTTAGAGTTTATTGTAGCTTCTCTCCAAAGTGTATTAAGTTTTGCGTGAATCAACAAGCCTCCAAACAGCTGAAACTTAGAGAGATTTTATTGATACTAGTTCAATAATGAAACAGTGAGTTCACAAACATCTGTAACTTCCTTTGGCAGGTAAGTCCAAACTTATATTTTACATTACATTGAACCCAATGGAAATTATACATATTCCATTACGTCTGTGGTTGTGGCTTCTTCTTGTTTCAGAGTGAAGTACATTTTTTTATCCATAGCACCACATTATGAGAAATGCTGGTCTGGACCGTACCTCTGGATCAACAGCTAGAGGACTGTGGTATAAAGCCTGTAAATAGAGACAGGTTGATAGAGAGGTGCTGACTATGGCTAAAACATCTTTAGGCAGCCTAGTGGGGATGGGGTCTAGGAGGCCGGTTGTTGGTTTAGATGTTTTGAAGGTTCCTGGTGTTCAGATGACATCAGATGAGTGGGCGGAGCTTCAGTATGGTCCAGGACAGATTGGCGTTTACAGCCTAGACCCTTTTTATGTGCTCTTACTGATTGGATCTCAGATGTGTCCTCAGTTGGTGTGTTCAGACCTGTGCTTACAGCTGTCCACCTGTGGTCAGATCACTGTGAACAGACACCAATACCAGGTCTGAACAGGGACAATAGAGCAGCCAAACACCATAATGTCTGCTTCATGTTTACAGTCCTTCTGGTAACAGGAGAAGCTGCATGCTTTGTGTCATCATTGATTAACCACCAAAACAAAACCTTACAGAGCAGAACAGAAGCATTGCTCTAGTCTCTGTTAGTACAAGTCCGTCTCCTCATCGTGATCAGGAAGTGACCTCTTCAGTGAATGTCTTTGTGCTGTGTTAAATGCTCAAGTCATTTTAATATCACATTTTAGGGTCTTAGCTCATGTCTTTATCCCCAGCAGCTTTCAGTGGATAAATAAGGAGGATTTTAATGTGTTAGTCTTTCACACTGTAGCATTATGGCCTCAGGGTTCATCTTTGAGGGAGGAGATTCACACCCAGCCTCACACACACAGACACCTCCCTGGAGTGTAGGTTTAATGAGTCAGATTCATGATGGAAGACAGCATGATGGCACAGACAGAAAGAAACATATTCAAACTGACCTTTATTGCTCTTTCAGTTCTGACCTCTCATGTCAAAAACAAGTCAATTATATAACTGACATGGTTTCAAGAGTGTCAAATGTTTCCTGACAGTAAACAATCAAACAGTGTCATTCACTCCACACTGATAATCTGTGGATATGATAAGCTGTGAACATGAACCTGATCCACTGTGGCTGTTTCTGATTAAATGCCAGTCAAAAGCTTTTGTCAGCTTTAAGAGAAGTTTGACAGTTTAGTGTGTGATTTTTTACAAGGCAGCATGACTCAAAGATCTTAGATTCAAAGGATTAGATTTAAATGATCTACAGGGATTTTCGAGCGTATGGTGGAAGAGACATGTCCAGCTCCCTTCAGCTAGTTAAACGGTTCACACTCTGAGTGCAAAGTGAGGCGTACAACACAAACAGGTTACATTTAGTCTCTTAATTATTCATGGTTTTGGGCATAATATACTGACCAACAGTAGAAATGCATTTTTTTTTATGTCAAGCCACCCTGTTCATATTAAATATCAAAGGTAAATTATGGTTCACATCTTTATTCACCCTGTAACCATACAGAAAAATCATTTTTGTGCAGATTAGTGGTTTTTGTCTGTGTTTTACAAGTCAGAAAGTGTGGATGGTGAGACAGAGAACAACAATAGTCACTACTGTGCGTGTCTACCTCCAGCATTTATCACTACTTTACACCTCCTGAATGGATAAGATGTTATTCTGGACTTGTAGGATGACATGCCATTCTTCCTGCAGAGCTGTGACAAGTTGTTCATGTGTTGCTGGAGCAGGATCTCTCTCTCTCACCCGGTGATCCTGAACGTCCCACAGATGCTCTATTGGGTTGAGATCTGGTGAATATACTGGTCAAGGAAGGACAGCCACATTGTTCTGGTCCAGGTAGGCTACTCCTGACAGACATGAGCCACATGTGGTCTGGCATTGTCATGCATGAAGGTGATGCCTGATTATTGTATCCAGGGAATGACATGTGGACCTAGGACCGTATCTCGGTAACAGATAGCTGTCAGTGTACCGTGGATCTGGACAAGTTCTGACCGTCATCCATTAGCAATGGCTCCCAACATCATGACATCACCACCAAAATGGTCCACTTCCTGGATGTATGCTGCAGGATAGCGTTCCCCGCGGTGACGATACACACGCCTACAACCATCAGCTCTGTGCAAGTTAAATCTGGACTTGTCACTAAATGTGATCTGCCTCCACTGTGCAATGAGCCATAACATCTGTAACATCTGTGCTACACGTGTGTCATCAATAATTTGCCTTTAATATTTAATATGAACAGGATTGCATGAAATCCCGTTCATATTAAATACAAAATAATGTGTTTTTACTGTTACTCAGTATTGACTACAGTGATCAAGAGAGATATACTATAGAATGAATAACATGTTTAACACCAAGTCTCCCTCAACACACTTCCCTTCACCATATAGTTCTCAATAATGGTTTTATACTGTTTCATACTGTACAATACAATGACCAAAGTCCTAACAAAAGGATTCTCTCCATGCATGCATTTCATTGAAGAAAGTTATTTAATTTGTTCCTGTTAATTCTGATTACTGTTCATTGTAAATCAGAGAAAAAGTTCACCTTAAAATAAAAATAAAAAAATTAGAAAATGGTTTATATTTTCAAAATATCAAAAGGCACCTCTCCAGCACATAGGAGATGTGTACATAAAGACTGTAAAAAATATTGAACAGTTTTTGAGTTCTGCCCCACAAACCCTCAACTGAGAAAAATCCCAATTTGACTTGTCACTATGGAAACGGAAAAAATAAAAACTACGGAAATCCCTAAATAGCAAAAGGCACCACTTTGGTACTTGGTTGTTTTGTGTAGGAAGTTTTGTGAAAACGAATGAAACGGTTTTTGAGTTATGTTCCAGAAACGAAATGTGACGGACAGACGGAAGTCATTCTATATCCCCCTCCTCACTTCCTCCAGGATAACAGTCATGTATAGCTGTTCAGTACTAACCAGCAGGGGGCAGCATAGACCTGCTGATAATACACAAAAAATACTGTCAATAGTTTTCAAAACAAGTGACATCCTTTGTCATTTAAGGTTACATGAACAAGGGTGTGTGTGTTTGTGTGTGTGTTTGTGTGCGTTGGGGGTAGGATCAATACTAATCGCTTACTAGTCGACTAGTATGTTTGCTTGATAAGCCCATCCCTAGTATAAAGTCAGACTATACTGACTACATGGTCGTGGATGTATGAAGAGTTAAGTGTGTGTGAGTTTAACATGAGCGATGTGGCCCCTTCCTGCAGGGTGGTGTGGTTGTGTGTTTATTTGTGCTTTAAAATGTAAACGCCGTGATACAATCAGAAAATATCATCTTAATTCTCAGATTTTTCTTGTCTGTCATACTGCTTCCTCTCTTCATTCACTGTCTAGCTCATTCACTCATCACTGCTCCCTGCAGCTGGGGAGGAGGGTTTAAATAAATCATACTTACTGAAAAAAACCCCAAATGATTTGGATTTCTGCTCCCTGATTTGGATCTGTTCCCAAATGTAATGGGTTCTTCTTTGGCCCATGCTACACCCTTCCACCAATTTTCATGAAAATCAGGTGAGTATTGTTTTCGTAACCCTGCTGACCAACAGTCCAACAAACAAAAACATACCGGACAGAAACCATGAGCTGCTCAGCAGAGATAATAAGATCTACTGTCCATCAGTGATTCAGAGAACGACCCTTATGTGTAACAATCCTTATATTATTCAGCATGTTGCATGAAAAATTACAGCAATGTGAAAAAATGAGTGACATTAATTTACTTATTTTATTATTGCAGACACTATTACAATATTACTATAATATCTGAGTAGTAAGTTAGAACATTTTACCAAATAAAAACTGTGATATTTGATGTGATGGTTTGGATTTAGTTGATTTCCTGTATTAGTTTGAAGGTTTATTTTCCTTTTCATTTAGTTCATTCCTTATTCCTTGTCTTTTGTTCTGGTTAATTTCTTATCACCTGCCTCCTGTGTGATTGTCTGATTGTTTCCACCTGCATCTGATTGGTTCCTCTGTGTGTACAGTTGCTGTGTTTTTTACTTTGTCAGTTCATCTGTATTATCTTCAGTGTTCTCTCCCAATTGTCTTCTTTACAGACGTTTTGTCTTCACCTGTGTTTTTTGGATGAACCTCTTTTTCCTCTGTTCAGACTTTTGGATTTCACCTTTTGCTTTCTATTTTGAATTTGTTGCTTTGGTCTTTTTGAATTTCCTGTTTCTGTTCTCACCTCATGGACTTGGTTCACCTCCCGGTTTGGATTATTTGCTCATCAAAACCCCAAACAAAACATTTGGCTCCTGTTTTTTACCACATGAAGCAAGTTGAAAAAGTGACAAATATATGAGGCTGCATTTAGTAACAATAGTATGTAGAGTTCAAATTACAGTGAGAAAGCTTTTAGGGCCAGAAATATAGTATAATCTATTATAATCTACATAATTATGTTTTAATTTGTGTTTCAAACAAAGAATGTTCTGTTTTCTTTATTTTAGAAAGAGCTTTTAATACACACAGAGTAGAGGGTCCTCTTCCAGAGTCCGCCATGTTGGACCACCCTGTTTCTACAGGAGCCCAGAACGGATAAACCTCTAGAGGGCCTCTTGTGTCTGTAAATTCTCTTGCCGTACTTACCTGTGTTACCAATTTACAAAATACTTTCACTCTTTAAACTTGTAATTGTAATTGGTTGGTGTTTCCACGTATGACATAAAAGTTTTAACTCCAGCTAAGAATTATGTTTTATATACTATTTGAGTGCCTGTTTTCTCTTTTCACAAATTTTAAAAACACAGAAACACTTAAATGAAATGTAAATATGATCCTCACAATACTTTAAATGCAAACTATGAATTTTAGCTGGCAGGTGGCTGACCGACCCTGAGGCTGGAACCAGCAGGGATCCAGCAGAAAACCAAAACACAGACAACTTTCACTTCTTTTACTCATTGTTGAAAGAAATTTAAAAAAGCAGGATGAACATGTAGAAGCAGCAGGTTGAAGGTGGAGCTCCTGTAATGTGTAATGTAGTCAGTGCATCATAGAATTGGTACTTGAACCACCTTCAATCACACACACACACACACCAAGTTAACTTTTCTTCATCTAAACAACAAAATTAAATTAAACTTAAATTAAGCCTTGTTAGGAAATGAAGGTGATGTATCCAATAAACACTGAAGGGAGTTCAATCAAGAGAAACTAGTGGTTGAAGTAAATAAGATTGTCTATTACATCAAATGATGTAATAATTAGTATATCAGGAAGTCTTTGGTGTCAGAAAGTCTTTGGTGCTCAGACTCTTCAGGGAGATTTAGACCGAAGGGCATCTGTCCTGACAGATATATATCCCCCCCTAGGAGTCCAGACACTGGTGGTGGTGGCTGATGAATCTGCTGAAGATGATGAATGATGAAGTTGGTGAATCTGTGAAGACTGGGTGGTGATGAGGAGGTGGAGGAAGAGCAAAACAGCAGCATGGAGGAACTAGAGGAATAGAGAGAGTCATATTTAAAAAGACAGCAGCAACATGACAGGCTGACAATGAAGGTGTGTCACTGTGCTATTGGATAAATGTGACCACACTAAAGTGTTGCATTAAATTAAACCAGTTTAAGCTGCTCTAGACCAGAAACTAGAAACCTACCCATCTATACATTGAACCCACTTTACATTGAGGAGAGCACAATCTCATCACACTGCTGTTTTAACTTTTAAATCCCTGCCCTCATGTGCTGATTCACACACACTTCACCATGGTTACCAAGTACTTTACTACTAAAGATTGTTTCCTTTGTATTTCATGTTAAAATATTAAAAACCACATATCACTCATACATACACCATGCATCACTTAGAAGTGGACTGAGACCTGTAGGTTGGTGTCAAAGCTGTGAATCTAACATGGGTCACAGTGAGAAAACAAAGAGACATGTGATCTACATGTGATGTACATGTGATGTGACATGCGATGTACATGTGATCCTTACCTGCAAACTTTGTAGGTCAGGATGATGGCCAGAAGTCTTAGTGTTACATTTGATCTGACCCTCTCTTTTAAACAGCGTATTAATGAGGAGG
The DNA here is from genome assembly GCA_037577475.1 of Chaunax sp. Z400. Lineage (NCBI taxonomy): Eukaryota > Metazoa > Chordata > Actinopteri > Lophiiformes > Chaunacidae > Chaunax > Chaunax sp. Z400. The sequence continues at coordinate 25,658,425 of CM075193.1, forward strand.
GTAATGACTGGTCTGCTACATGCTAGCACTGAAAGAATGCTGCAGCCAGACCCTTAACTAAAACAAATGTGACTTTTAGCCGTCCATGTCAGATGAACCTCTGATGGTGAACCTCTTCTGAAACTGTAAATGGTCTCATCCCTTCATATCTCTCTGATCTCATTAAACCTTACATCCCACCTCTTGAGTATGCTCTCAGACAACTGGGCACAAAAAGATGTCAGCTGGCTGCAGGGCCTTTCTCTTCTCTCCCTCTCTATGCATGCTATCCTCTCTCTCTCTCTCTCTCTCTCTCTCTCTCTCTCTCACTCTCTCTCTCTCCTTCCATGTGCTTGTCTCTTCTATATGTGTCGGTGCTGCTTCCTCTGTTTGTCTGGCCTGTCCTCTTTCAAGGTCTCCAAGGTGAAGAGAGGCTGCCCAACGTCGTCCTGGATCAATACTCTTCATGTATGTTTTACAATCTACACATGTTAGGTATTGAAGCCATCATAATGTAGGCCTACTGTATATAGTGACTTTTCTACATCATGTCTGTCCATTCAGGGAGAGGAATCTCTTGTCTTTTGCTCTCCCTGAGGTTTCTTGCACTCTTCCCTGTTAAAGCCTTCTTTGTTGGTGTTTTCTTCACCTCTGAGAACAGACTGTGTTTTTTATATGTTTTACCAGGGCCTGAAATTCATTTTTCAGAATTCTTCACATAGAGGCGATTTACTTGTGATCTTACTGCACATCTTACTTTGTCCTTATCCTACTGACTGAATTTTTATTTTGTCTGTGAGCTGTTATTTTAACAGTGGGCCTTAGTGTTACGTTTAGATAAATTACACATGACACATATGAGGGGAGGGTTCGTATGCCAGAGTGCAAACATGCATCAACCTCATAACCAACAAAGAATATGCTGTCAAGATTATAGAGGGCAAGGTCACGGCTGCAGCAGGGTATATCATGAGGTTGAGATGCTCCATCAGTTCCAGGGCCACAGGAACATCCTGGAGCTGGTGGAGTTCTTTGAAGAGGAGGACAAAAACTGAATAAATCTTGTTGCTCCCTTACTGCTAATGGAGAAAAGGATCCTGGCCTGTCATTTATACACAACTCCAATTTAATGTGATGTGTCACTTAAAAAAAAACACCTAAAATTTAACTTGAAAGTTCATGTATCATCCATCAAAACTTCTATTAAATAATGACAACATTAACCCATTTTCTCATTTCCACTGGTTAAAAAGCTTCTAACACATTCCACCTAACACAAACAAAAACATTACAGTATTCATGCAGAGTAATGAAACCTGCTCCCTTCTCTCCTGGAGACAGTTTTGTTTAGTATGGCATCAGCATTGCTGATGAGAGGGAGAAGAGTGTGCTGCGCCGACCCCACAGGGAGCGACCTGTGGAGTCACAGCTTTTTGAAGTGGTAATTTGCCCGAACCCGAGGGAGGGTCGCCAAATTGAAATGTCTTTGATAATGACTGACAGCCATTACTGTCGTCTGATTGAGCGATCTTCTGGGATGGAGAGTCAGAGACATCGGCAGAGAGAGGTACACTGAAACTGGGCATACGCTGCATGACTTTTCTGAGCAGCAGAACTAATTTTAGACTTTGTCTGAGTTTCAGCTTTGAGGGGGGTGGTTTGTCATATATATGTCACAGGGGGAGGGAGGAGCATTCACAGCCTGATCAACTGCTCCTGACTGGCCATTGGGTAGTTGGATGAATTTCTGACATCTCAAAGATTTTGGTCAACCATCTTCAGGTCGTCAGGTCGTCCCAAAAGGTTTGTGGAGGAGGCACAGTGGGTAGCTCTGTTGCCTCACAGCAAGAAGGTCCTGGGTTCAAATCCAACTTGAGGACCTGGGACTTTTCTGTGGTTAGTCTCCATGTTCTCCACGTGTCTGTGTGCCCCCCCCCCCAGAAAATGAATGAATGAAGGTTTGAGGAGGTCATGTGTGAAGTGTAAGCGGGATGACTCCAAATGTTTTGAACTGATTTCAATGACATTTTGTGGATCTGTGGAGGGAAACAGGTGATAACATTTTGTGGCTCATCCAGAAGATGGTATAGATACTGGATTTATTTTTATTTTAGTTCTTTTAGTTCTTTTAGCTGCATGACAAACAGCATTGTCATGCCCAGCCAATCAGAGGCAGAGTAGGGCGAACAATGGCGTATCTAACTTCTACAGTGCAATAATGATTCCAAGTTTACCAAGTGTTCTTGAATAGCTGATGACTGGAACTGGTTTAACAAAGTAGTAATCACTGTTTTATTCAACTGCTTCTCATCATATTCTATCATTTTCTTCCTCTCTTCCTCATCATCCTCTCTCAGACGTTCACACACCTTCGAAGACCAGATGAAAGGAGCCATAATTGTGACAGCATGGAGGCCCGACTCCCCAGAGGACCTACTGAGGTGCTTGTCTCAGTTCCCATCGGCCTTATTCTGTCAGCCTCCCTGTCTGGTGCAGATTGGCCCCTACATGAGGAACCCAGGGAGAAGCCCCCCACCCCCACCCCAACGCCAGTCTCCATCTGTTTTAACTGCATCTCCAGCATCCTGCACCAAAGCACAACACAGCAAGGGAAAGGGAGGGAGGGGAAGTTAAAAGAGAGAGAGACAGAGAGTCACAACCTCCTACAGCTGTGCAACAAAGCAGCATTTTCAGATTGTTGCACTGACATCACAAGCACTAGCATTGTCTTAGCTGCTGAAAGAATGTATCTGAATGAGCTTGGACCAGTGTGGTTCAGAGGACATGAAGGAAAATATCCTCATGGCAGTGAATGTTTTTGTGTCAAACATTACAAGTCCAACAAATTGTAACTAAAGACACGAGACTAAAGATACGAGATAACATCCACTGTTGCAACTCTGTGAGGCTGTAATGCTGAAATGAAAGAAAAGCAAACTATTTGTTTTAGATCTTTAGCAGAAAGTATCCCAGCAGAAAAGGTCAAACATAAATAATAATAATGTCAAACACGTTGCTGCCAATAGACACTGTTCAGCTGGTGTGTTTCTACTCTTGATTCAGACCCTTTGCACCAATCACTACCGTACATTGTTTTTTGTTGTTGTTCTGTCTGCGTATGTGAATAAGCCTGGAACCGTAATAGGCATGCAGGAAGCGGGGCTGTGATGTCATCGTTTTCACAGGAGTCACTCCGGAGCCTGTTTTCAAAAGTTTGAGTTTTCAGGCCCCCGAAATGCTGCTGTCATGTAAATGAATGACCAGCTAAAGTTCAGTGTTTTAGGGTAAAGCGGTTGCTGTGTAAACGACCCCTAAGATCAGATTGTAGCTGAAAGTGTGCTGATTCATGTAGGTGTGAGATCTGATGTATCCTCTACATGGTACTGATCTCATTAGTAAAGGTTTGCTCTGTGTAAAAGTTACATCCTTGAGTAAAAGAGAGCTTTACTTGTATACTTATGGTGTAGAATAATAGTATAAAACAGGATAGTTGTTTTGGCCAATGACTATATTATTGCTCTGTTCTGTGCAGATGAGACGTTGTCATTCATTTCCTTTATGTGTGTGTGATTTCATTCTGAATGTAAAAACACTGCCTATCTCTGTTCAAGTGTTGGGCTGTAAGATGGAAGAGATTTGCTGCTGCTGGGGGGGACAGGACAAAGAGAAGCAGTCAGAGCCGTCGGGGGGAATTGATGGGTGTGAGGGATGAGGAGGAAGGAAGGAGAGAGGGAGTGAGAATGTCCTCATTTATTTTTCACAAAGGATTCACAGCTGCCAGGGCCCACGTCACCAGGAGCAGCCACCTCCTCCTCTGCTCCCCACCTGGTCAAGGTCAACCTCAAACCTGCACATTATACAAATATATAATAGTTTGTTTTTTTTCTATTGGATTTTATATATAAAAAGTATAAAACACAGTAAACTGTGTTCTATGTGCCCACATAGCTTCATATGTGTAGTATGTGGTCATTACTCTGAACCATTTTCCAACATCTGATCAAAGAAGAGTGACAACACCCAAAAAGCAACATCACAAAATGTCAGGTTAAACATTTTTATACATTTATGTTCTATTTCATTTAAATACTCCACTGCTTGTGTGAACCCATGACTTTTGCAAACCAATTTCAAGCACCCCAAATGAGAAAAGGTGTGTTTTCACAAGAGGTTTAAAGAATTTCAAAAATTGGAATTCAACTTTTCAGCATTTTAGTGACATTTAAAAGGTGAATCTATGAAGATACTGTGTGTAGAAATGTCCTCCTCCCAGGAAAGGAAAGGATGAACTGATTTATAAGAAACGCTCCCTGAACACCTGTTTGTTGCTTATGACTGGAACAGATCGCCCAAAATCCCCTCAGCTACAGGTGTTTGTTGTGTCAGATCTCTCACCCTCATCCTGTCAAAGTTAAACCAGGCTTCACCCCTGAAATGTGCTGAGTCAGCTCCATCCTGCCCTGTGCTCGATGCATTTAGATGAACAAGCAGCTTTTGTTGCCTGTTTCTGTTGAGTGACACGTTTCTGCTTAAATCTGTATGCTTGTAGTGGATTTTAAAGGTTGAAATGTGTGGAGGAAACAGGCTGCAGGAGTTCACTGTCTGCCAGTGTTCATTTCAGCTGTTTGTTATGAAGATGTGTCCAATGAGATGGAAGGATGCTGGACTTACTGTATGAGTATGGCAGTAAACACAGTCTCCATGACTACTGCATACTCAACCATCTGAGCATCATCTCATCAGACTTTGTTCAAATAGTTTCTGTTTATGTCACCAAAGCCTCCTGCCTTCACTGCAGAGGCTGTTTGTTCCTCTCAGACACTGTAAGCCTAGATGTCATTCTGAGTACATTAAAACTAATATCTAACAAATATCATGATATTGTATACTAACAGGGTTTGAATCCGTCTGTCAGTGGTTGCTCAAAAAAAAAAATCACTCCAATTTAGATTTTTTTCAATTTGTCTGATGATTTTCAAATGTATTTGTTTTGGTGTTTTATTACAATGACTTCAACAGCTATCCAGTCTGAGCCCTACTTAGCAGAAGTACTGAGTCATGCCACATGAAGAAGCCACAGCCTCTCAGTTTGACTTTTTTTTCTTCCAATTATTCACCTCTTTACTGAATTTTCCCATTAAATTGTTGTAGCTGCTGAATTTCTCCAGAAGTCAGACCTTTTCTTCTGGACTGAATCCAGTGATGAACCACAACCACATGTTGGTGTCATTTGTGCAGCTCAACATCAGTTTTGAGCAATGGATTATTTCAGACATCTGAGTCACATACTAATGTTTTTAAGGATGTGTGTCCATTTAATTTTCAGCCTAATCCTTATACATTTTCAAACCTGCTACACAAAAGCAAAAATAAAGAATACCAGTTATTATTATTATTATTATTATTATTATTATAATAATAATAATAATAATAATAATAATAATAATAGTAATAATAATAAAAATAATAGTAATAACAATTTTAATAATAATAATAATAATAATAGTAATAATGATAATAATAATAACAATAATAATAATATGCTTTATTTGTCTGTCTTATTTGTCTTTATCTTTTATATAAGAAATGTGGCTCAGTGGTTTACAACAACAAAAATTAGAGAACTTCAAATAAACAAGACATAGAAAAAGCATAAAAACCTGGTTTAAATTTTTTTTACGTGAACCTGATAAATAATAGTAGTAAGAAAACAAGACACTAAAATAATGATGAAAATAGAATCTTAAACTTAAGGATACTGCTCATAGTTATGCTCACATATATATTTAAATATAAAACACATTGTAAAAGCTGTTACTTGTCTCCCGAAAGCAACAGCCAGTTAAATTTAAATGCTTAAGTGAAGAGATAAGCTTTTAACTTTTATTATTTATCTAGTATTTAGAGAGCTGTCTGTCTATCTATAGGTAGTTAAAATATAATCAACACTCCTGCATCTACAAGTTTGTACAGTATAATAAAATGTAGACTTTCCATTTCTCTGTTTTCCTCCTGAACATCTTTCAATGTGAATCTGGACTGTGTGACTGAAGGTACTTTGATTTGAGATAACACATGTCGCTCATCCCATTCACAGCCACAGCCGTGTTTAACATGCAGACAGACTGATAGCTTCAAGCCATTTCTCCTCAAACACAAATAAAAGCATGTAAAGATGTGTTGATAACAAAATAAAAGCATCAGCATCTTGTGTCCTGACCTCAGCTGGACCACCGTGATCATCTAAGATAGATCTGCCTTTCCTGAACCCTGTGATGTATGACTGCTGCTCTTAATGGTGCAAACTCAGAGAAAAGAGCACAGTTTCATCTTCGGCCCGTTGCACTGGCCTTGACATGCCATAACACTCCCTACACTACACAGCCTGTGTGTGTGTGTGTGTGTGTGTGTGTGTGTGTGTGTGTGTGTGTGTGTGTGTGTGTGTGTGTGTGTGTGTGTGTGTGTGTGTGTGCTTGTGTATATCAGTGTCTCACTTCAACACACCCTGAGAGTCCTTGTCTGGAGGCCTTGAGAGCAGAGAGCATGGGGGCCCCTCTCGTAGGAGAGAGAAAGGAAAAGGCAAAAAAAAAAAACCCTGAGCAGATAAGAAACTTCTCCAGCGGCAGGAACGAGCCGTCCTGGACGTTTTCCTTCTTCCGCGCCGTGCCTGTGACGTCTGCAGCCAGATAGGACATAATAACTGTAACAACTTCACTGTTGACTAGAGGGATTTGGGCATCACAGATAATGAAGAGCTATCAGTGTAGCGTTGTGAGCAGTTTTGTTTTTCCTCCAAACTGTGGCGTCCACAGGTGTGTCGAAGCCAGGAGGGAGGACGAATGCTGAGTGAGCACAGACAACAGTTACTTTGTCTTCCTCAAACATCTTCAAGGTCCCAGTGGAGGGATAAATGGCCCCGACGACGAGCCTTCTCAGGAGAGCCTCACCTGGAGCTTTACAGGGTAAGTCCTCCTCTCACTTCAGAAATACTGACACCTAAAGAAACGTCCAAGTTTGCTTTACACATTGATTTTTAGAGATAGAGAAGGCATTTTGTCTCATTTTCAGATTCAGCCTCCGAAGCCTGATCCCTCTCTCTCAGAGTCAGACAGACAGAATATGTGAGTTATTACCTCTGTTGTACATGTGCTTGTTTGACTGACGAGCTTTTCTTGCGGCTTCTCTCCAGGTTCCAACGTTGGCTGGCCGGCTG
>CM075193.1:25668116-25715616 GCA_037577475.1 Chaunax sp. Z400
ACACACACACACACACAGACACACACACACACACACACACACAGACACACAGACACACACACAGACACACACACAGACACACACACACACACACAGACACACACACACACACACAGACACACACACAGACACACAGACACACACACAGACACACACACAGACACACACACACACACACACACAGACACACACACAGACACACACACAGACACACACAGACACACACACAGACACACACACACACAGACACACACAGACACACACACAGACACACACACAGACACACACACAGACACACACACACACAGACACACACACACACAGACACACACAGACACACACACACACAGACACACACAGACACACACACACACAGACACACACAGACACACACACACACAGACACACACACACACACACACAGACACACACACACACACACACACAAACACACACACAGACACACACACAGACAAGATCTTGTGTGAAATGAGGCTCATTTATCATTTTCATAAAATACTGAATGGAAAATTGTTCAGTTCAGACCAATAAACATTCAAATTGATGAAAAGCTTGTTTGTTCAAAACAAAATTGTCTTATTCCACCTGTGTCTTGATTATAAGTGATTTTTTAATATAAATCCGATTTTATCAAAAAGAACAAACTTCACTCTTATGGCTAAATGTGATCTAGCAGACATTAATTACAAATATAAACCATATTTATAGTGTTACTGAGATAAAGTCTGTTCAGTAATTCTACATAAATTGTTGTGGTTGTGTTTTTAAAAACCAAATAATGTTGAGGGTCCAACAGACCTGTGAACAATGGGTGAGTAATAAAGATACCATACGGGCTAAATAAAAGTATGACATCATTGGCTGCATAAGTGTGTGAGCAGCATGTTAGATGCTCAGAGTGGTTGTTGTTTTAAAAGTTTAATATACAGTTTGGTAGTTTAGTTCAGTGGTTCTCAGCCTGTGGACTCGGGCCCTCTATAGGGTCCCCTCTATAGGGTCCCCTCCAAGTCCCTGTGGGGAAATTCTTTCTCTGTATTTGACCCATCCCTGAGGAGCAGTGCTGCCTTTACAGAACCCGGGGAGCAGATTGGGGTTCAGTATCTTGTTCAAGGATACTTGTAGACTTGCAGGGGCTGGGGATCGAACCAATGACCTTTTCGTTCCACAGCCTGAATATATATGACTTTATTTGAGAGATCACAAAGATGAGTGATGAATAATTAATAAAAGGGTTAATACATGTGATTTCACTATTATGCCACATCTGATCTCCTGTTATTGATCAGTGTTAAACAGTAACCAGGCAACCATTTTATCTGAGGGGCCCCTAACATGATGAAGTCATTAAAAGTAAAGATGCATTAATAATTCAATGGCTTCAACAGATGACATGTACTCTGCTGTGACTGCTCAGTGTTTCTGGTTTGTCCCTTTAGTGCAGACTTATGAGGGAGACATGAACATCACTAATAACTTTATGCCTTATATTCTACTTTTATCCATTGTTTTATTTATATACAGGATTCACTGGCCTAAGACTTCACTAAATCCATTTAATTCAAAACACACCTTCATTCTTATTCTCCACATGAGTAAAGGTGTGTTTTGAGAAGAGATTTTAAGAATTTCAAAAATCTGAATTTAAATCTTCAGCTTTTAGGCAAAATAATCTCTTTAACACGATCCTCTAGGACAAATGAAAGCCTTATTCTACAGAGAGTTGAGATTGTGCTGTAAATTTTGATATAAATAATATTACATGGGATCAGGTTATATGCAGTACCTTAAAAAGATGAATTTAATAAACCATGTAAAAATAGAGAGGAATGCCGTCAGACAGAGGGTTAACCGAATGTTCCTGCATTAAGTCCTGTACATTACTCATAGTTCATAGTTCTCATAAGGAGTAAGTGGTGCACGGCGTTCTAATCATCACCTTGGATAACTGTGCCTCCTGGTGGGAGGTGTCTGTATTTATTTTAATTTTTAAATGTCAGTAGATGCAGGAGGAGACTCTACTGAATAACCATTCCTTTGAATAAAGTCCGATGAACAGAGGACCTGCAGCCCAGATCTGAGGGACGCAGCATATGTCCGTGTCTGACAACCTGCAGTGAATGGAATCAGTCCTCCAGCAGGGATGTCCTACCTGGAGACCAGAAGTGAAGCATGAACAGCCGCTTCATGATAGAGACTCAGTCAGTTACTCTTTAGCCGGTTCCACCTCATGACGTTAACGTGAGGGAATGAACACCTTTGGCAGACCGGAGGCCGCCTGCTGAATGACTCCATCAGGAGACAATAGAGCTGAATGGACCTCAGTGATGTCACAGTTAACACCGCTGTGACGTCCCTTTGAAGAGCGGACATGATCACAGCTGGGAGCCATGCTGACAACCAATGAAAATATTTGGCTGCAGCAGTGGGGGCGGGGCCTGTCACACCCCAAGGTGGTCCTGGGATTTTTTTTTTTTTTCTGTATGATCTTACAAATAGGTGAGAGAGAGAACACACAGCTGTCTTTCTCTTCAGTGGCCTGCAGACAGCTGGTGAAGATGGGAACACTGTAGGCCCCGTTTCCACGGCAATGTTTTTACTGACATAAACAGTCAGTCTAGACCTGCTCTGTTTGGAAAGTGCCTTGATATAACTTTTGTTGTGATTTGGCGCTATACAAATAAATTAAATTGAATTGAATTGAATTGAAAACAGAGATGTTTTCCTGTGCGTTTTGAAAAACTTCTGTGTTCACAGGACAATGTTTTCAAAATGATCCCCATTCACACGACTGAAAACGCTGTGGTATCCAGGCCAGGGCAGTAGGTGGCGGTGTAACTTTTCAAAATCAACACCACAAGATAAGATCATGACCACAAAATTAAAAGCCATGCGTGGAAAATAAAGGCAGACAGTGTGGAAAGTGGCCACAGGCGCGTCGTCATCATATTTTTTGAGTTGTGCGAAAAAATATGGGGAGGGTCGCCCGCCACGCAAACAATAGAGGCCGGCACTGAAACAGGGGATATTCTGATCAACCCAGACGAGTCGTTGGCCTCCAACACGCGGTCCTCGACCCCTGCTTCGGAGTCCTCGGTCCCGTTTGACCACCAAGCTGCAACGAGGATACAGTTTGCAGCAACTTCCAGCCTGAAGTGATCGAGAGGCAATGAGACTTCAGGTTGGTTTGTTCACAACTGTTACAACACATTTGAGATATTTGCTACACTGTCTGCTGTTGCAGGAACTCAGAGGACAGTTTTTAAGAACATTTAGGGGACATAATATTATAAAAACCTTATCTTATGCTACAAACCATAACTACAACCTCATATATTATCATATAAAAAAACACATGCCTTTGGGGCTTTGTTAACATGAAACTTAGAGCAATTGCATTGGATTGTTTTAGATTGTATGGGTACCACTGAGCCTATGTGTAGTTCTTAGCTCTCTGTGAGACACATAGATGTTAGCAGTATGTTGTGCAAAAACACCTTATGCACATTTTGCAACTGCTGCCCGTTACAGTTCCCATTCCAATGAATATGTTCTCCTCTGCTCTTTTCAAGGCAAAGCTCAACAGCCACAGAGAGGACAGGCTGAAGAGGACATTGTGCACAGATCCAGCTGTGCAGGAGGACCTCCAGATAAAGAAAAGAATGGTCAACCTTCTGGAGGACTCAGAGAAGCACAGCCACATACCCCATACGGACAAACTCCTTTACATCCACAGGCATCTAAAGCCCCCAGTAACTCATACAGACGTGCATCATTACAAGAAGGCATCCAGGATGATGACATGCAGAGTAATAAAGGAAATGTTGTGTGTGTTTTGTTGCATTATGACACTTTCTGCCCTTTTATTCAGTTTATTCTAATGTGTGTGTGTGTTTTTTTATATACCAGTATTCTGTTTATCTTTATTTTAAAGCTGTGGGATTTTGTGAGTTGCATGTTTATTTTTACAATAAAAGATTTTGGAACAAGTTGTTGCTGTAATTTTGACAGATTTATTTAAATCCACACAAACAGTGGAAAACATCAGTAAAAAGGTCAACATGAACTGTTGGGTAATCACAAAAATGACATAATATGCAGCATAAAACTGCATGTGATAAGTTGTTCAGTATGGGGTACAGAGTAGACCAATGATCTGTTGCTGTAGAGAAATGTAGTATACAAAGCTGATTGGAGATAAATCTGTAATGTTACTTTGCATTGACATTTCAACAACAGTGTGTTGTGGCCCTGGTATTAGGGGTCAAGGAACTTGGTGACAATTCTTCTTGCTCTCTTCCCACCTCCCTCATGACAGTCAGTGAGATAGTTGTTGCTCTGTGTGGGAGGCTGGCAGTCTCGGTCACATTGCATGGCTCCTAACACAGACTGTTCAGGTACAGTCTCCTGACTGGCCTCACAGTCATTATGGAGGACAAAGCATGCATAAATACCATGAGGTAGATCATCAAGATTTATGTCCATGGGCCGCCTCAGGAATGCACATTACCATAGTACGTCCATAGTACTGTTCTTGTGGAGTAGAGCCACCATTGGTGTACTCCTTCATCAAAAACGGTAGTAGGGGGTCGGCAGGGTCCCCCAGAAGAAAAATAGTTATGGCCTCCTCGTCATCCACTATTTCCTTGGGTAGTGCAGGGATCCTCCCAGTCTTAAAATACATATTGACCTGCAAATTGGTGAAGACGTTAGTCGTGAACACTCCCAGAACACTTTATGACGACATCCATCAATCTATATTAGAAATCCCGATCAGGGAATGTTTGCCCTTCCTGTTAACGTAGTCCATGGAGTTGCTGGATGGCCATTTAATTTCAGTATGGGTCCCGTCTACCCCTCCAAACACTGAGGCATACCATGGGCACGATGGAATCCTGAAACTGGTTCCTCTGCCTGGGGCTCCAAGGTGGAAGGTGATGGCTCTGCAGGTTTGCCTATATGACCGATACACTATACACAGACTATGATCACATGTTTGTAATTCTCCCCTGAATGTAAGGACTAAGTTCTTCACTCAGATCGTCAGATCGGCATCCTATTACAGAAACAGAAATGAATGAGTTAATGAGTCCTTCAGTCTGCTTCCATTAAAATAGATGAACCTGAAAACGACCTCAGTGAACCTCCAGGTCATGTTTTCCTGACATCTGTTGACTTTTCTTCCTTTATTCTGCTGTTTTGTTTAACTGTCCAGTGTGACGTAAAGTAATGACATCACTGTAGCAAAGAGGAGCAGCTCTGAGTGTTTTTATAGAAGACCTTTGACTTTGAGCTGACAGATGAAGGAAACGGGAGGGTTTAGCTCCTCTTTCTGGTACTGTGTGTTGTTTTAGATATTAGAATGTGTGTCAGCTCCATTTATATGAAATATTGACGATAGAATCTCCTCTGCTGCCGGCGGTCTTTAGAACAGGTCACAGTTTACCATATTCATCCTCTGTGGTTATGGTGCTACAGATCTCTGCCCTTCACTCTCTGGGAAGCAAAGAAAATCAGAAACTGTTTTTTATTATTATTATATATATATAGTGATATTTTAACAAGTTTATGTGGATATTTACCTATTGTTTACCAAACAGTTTCAAAGTCTATCCATCATGCATCTCCAGCTCTGAACTGAACACTGCTGCCTTGTGACCAAATGTTGTAACAGCAGGTCAGTTCAGACCATTTAACATGTACAACACAGTATAAATGAACCTCAAATAACAGCTTTACATATTAAATGATTATAACAAACGTAACCAAATGAACAGAAAACCACCTTCACTTACTTTCCATACACAGGGGGTATTCACACACCTAAGTGGGAAATTATTATCAGATTATTTTTAATATGAATTTACCACCCGGCTACATATTTTTTTAAATATAAAAACGTGACCCAGATTTCATTTCATTCATCCAAAAGCACACATGGTTGCCTCTACAACAGTTCAGACCACTGAGCAGAATACATGTGTGTGTTTGTGAGTCTTTCAAAATAAATTAATAATAATAATAATAATAATAATAATGATAATAATAATAATAATAATAATAATGAATTGGAGGGACATGTTCATGTTTTTCAGACGTTGTTGGGCAAACACCCCCTCTGTCCCCCCGGATCTGCGTCCTTGCACCATTATTTGTTCCATTAGTTACAGTTGTGTAGAACAGATGGCAGCACACTGGATCTTATTATCTGTGGCTATGATGATGCAGCCTCGCTGTTCACCTTGAACTGACTGTCACTCACGTGTTTTCACGTCCATTTTTATCCCAGAGACAGGATATAGTCACCAGTGTTTCTGTTATCATTTCTTGTCACATATATACCAGCTTCACCAAATTTTACCCCTGAATTCACCATATAAGCAGTAGTGCCATTTGAATTTATTAAAATTTAATTTTGTTTGTTTCCATGGAAACGTGTTGTTTTGTGTCTCTGGAGAACAGTCATGTTGTCCAGAGCACATCTCGCTAACTATACATCATAGTATACACAGTATACAACCTGGATAATGTGGCTTTTCATATGGTGTCAAATAGGAATGCATTTGTTGACTCTGGTTCATATTATACTTGTTCTTTATTATCAAAAAAACGTCAAAGCTCACCTGAAAGACGCACATCTAAAACAACTGGAGGATATCATTTTATATTTTTTATACCGAAAGTCAAAGAAGTACGGAGCTTCTGGACAAACATTTTTTTTGTGAGTTCAGTCGAAGCATGGCGGCATGGTGACGGGCTGGGTGCGGTGCTGGTGCTGGTGCAGAGCAGCGGGCAGGGCGGTCCTGTTGAGCGGCTGCAGATGCGCGTGTAAGCCGCTGCTGGAGGGGAGCTGTCCGCTCAGTCCGGGGTTCTGAAACAGCAGAGATGGCAGAAGAGCTCCAGGGACAGACAGAAACTCAGGACGCAGATCCTGGACCTTCGACTTCATCCTCTTGTTCTGGAACCACGTTTTCACCTGAGAAATAAAAGGCAGACTTTAACGAACATGCTCAGTGATGAATTATATGGTGCCATTGGAATGGGGAGGAGGTGGTTCGATTTTTAGGCGGATCTATTTTCTTTAACATTTGAAATGTAATACATGCGTACATTTCTCAACAAATAATAATAATGAAATAGTTGATTACCTTTAATCTGTTAAATGCTAGGCCTGTATGTATGTGAGTCTATTCGTCTTCATCCCGTGTCTTTAAGCTGTTTTCACATTTGATGTTTTATTTCATAATATGGCCTCTGTGGATAAATACAGCAGTAAAAAAAGAAGAATCATCTACCAACAGCACGGTAGATTCTTTTTTATTTAAAGGAATAAAAACTGGTGAAAACACAACCAGGATCACAATCCTTCGTGGTTAATAAGGTGAAATAGAATAATAACGCAGATAATAATGCGCGCTCTCTACTTTTACGCACAGTCACACAATGTTCGCTGTAGGAATAGTAATAAATACTTTTACACAGAGGCAAACAAGCTTCTGACGGACTTCCTGTTGCTACAGCATATTTAAACCAAGGCGCAACAGGCCCGGAAAGAAAACGCTGTCTGGACGGGCTGAACGGGTCTTCCTCCATCTCTCACCCTGAGGGAGGAGAAGGATGCTGGATGCATTTAAGATCATAAAGAGCTGTCGATCCCAGCCTGATCCGTCAGTCACTGCTTGGTGACGTCTGGCTGTAAGGCTTCCTGCTGGCTTTGGGAATTCCTCCATCTCTCTATGGGCTTTTGAATGAAACGTCATCTCCTCGTGAGAACTTCTGGAGAACAGTTCTACAGAGAACTTTGCCCTGTTGCGTCATGTTGTCTGTTATCCGCTATAGGAGGGACACACTTCTTTATTTACTCATGCAAAGGGATGTTAGCGGAACGATGGAAACTTAATGGTTGTTGTAATTGAGCTTAATGGAGGCTGGGCTGTGGTTTTTCTCACGTTCTGCCTCAGATGCTGTGGCGCCACTGAGTCTGAGTATCATTTACCTGGCAGCTCATAATCATCTCTGCATGAAGGGATTCACCACACATCTGTGACCGAGAACAGAAGGAAGGGTCATAATCAGCAGAGAGAAAACCCTCAGTGTTACTGGTTCAACAGGAAATGTTGTTTTTCCAGAGTGACCCAAACAGAAAAAAGTTGTCTTTGTGTGTATTTCCATGTCAGCTGTACACCTTCAGGGGAAAGTCATCCACATAACACACACATAATGCTAATGCCTGGAGAGCAGTGCTGATCATCTACATCACACAGTTCAGCACTGAGTTCTCTGCAGAACCTGAAATCTAACAAAGATGGAACATTTAAGGTCGTTCTGTTTCATTTGCATCTTGTTTTTCCAGCCAGGACTGAACTCCTGTGTAAACATGTTAATCTGACATTTCTGTGCCTGATTCAAACCTGAGCATGATGGATTCACAGGACAGCTTTATCTACCAGATACAGCCTCTCTGTTCACACTGGATTATAGCTGATATGCAGTTTCTATATTCCAGAATTCCACACTAAATTACCTTATCGTTAATAATCTGTATAATCTGTTAGACAGATTTTTTTTCCTGCTTCTGAATAACTTAAAAACTTTAAAACTGTGTTGTTTGATCCATCAGATAACCTTTAATAAGGCTGACTGTTTGTTGCTTATTAAGAAACTGTATAAATGTTGTAGATTTTAATTATTACTGTAGATTAGTTTCTTTCTCTTTACAAAACAATTTAATTCCTAGTAGTAGTACAATTTATCCGTGCTATTTTGTAATAGCATATTGTGCATAAAATAAGTGTCTTCAGGGGTTAAAGCCTCATTTCAAGATGATTGCAGTACCATTGAGAGATTGTGATCACTTCAACATAAAGGAGTGTGGTACAGTGGTTAGCAATACGAATTTGATCCCACAGCTTACATTGTTCTGTGTGGGTTCCTGTGTTTTTCAGATTTTATATTCTTATTTGTCTTTGTTGTTAATACACCTTGTAGATGGGGCAGTGGTTCAAAACATAGAAGAATACTGTAGTGTTTTTTTTTAATTGTATTTTAAAATCACTATGTTGCCAAACTAATTCAAAATTCAATTGTCTCCTTTGAAAGACTACTTTGTGCCCATTTCTGCTGCCTTCTCAGGTTATATACATTCTCAGTTAAATTATGTTTGCAGTACATTTAGCCATAATAATGAAAGTTAATCAAAGTATTCCCTGTTCCTAAAAATGCCACTGCATATCAAATAATGTAATGTTGGTGTTTTAGGACAATACATTTTTCTATTTTAAGGCTATTTTGTGAATAAAATGCACCCCTTTGCTATCAAAGCTGTGACTGACTTGTGCAGCTGCAGACAGACGCCCCATCATCAGATGCAGCCTTTGTCATGGGGGAACTGGTGGGTGTAGACCGGGGGGGTAGACCAGTGGGTGTAACCCCAGTCAGAAAGTGAGAAACTTCTGTTTGATCTTTGTTGACCTATTTGAATGAGACATTTGCTGAAAGGCCCCCAGGCACCTTTAAATCCCACAATGAAGATCTGAATTAATTTAAAATAAGATTGTGATCAATTATTCCTCTGCACAAATTGACATTTCCCTATTGTTTACACTCATTTGTCTTAGTTTAGCATAGAACATAGTCTGTATTGCATTTTATTTAAACTTGTTTTACTTTTTTTTAAACTTAATGGCTACTTTGTGTCTTATTGCTGTTTTTATGTCTTTAGTTTTTCTCTTTCCCTTCTTAAACTTAATCTGAACGACTGCAATGTCATAATATCCCTGCAGGGATCAATAAAATATTTGTGATTCTTGCATAACATACATTTTTATTATTAGAATAATGTCCTCATTTCAATAATCCTGAGGTAGATTCGGGCTCTCCAACTTTATCTTAGTAGGTTACCAGGTTTGCTATCTCCAAACCTCCTTCAGGCCTCTGAGGTCAGACTGTTTGGCTACAGACTCTGAAGCCATGCGGATCAGACTCCTGCTGTAACATCGATGGGCGACGTAATTAGGACTAATTGTCGACCAAGATCTCCCCGTTAGGCGTTTGAAGTGCAGAGATGGGCGCAAATATGCATATGAAAGCAGAGCCTATGGTCATTGATGGTGTGGATGACAGATAAAACAGAACACGTCACTGCGGCTCTGTTATGAGTTCGATGCATGATGGTCCGTGATTTCACCGAGTAGAATTTGTTTGTATGGACTGACTGGTTTGACTGGTTCCTATCAGACAATAATGAGAAAATCAAAGCACGAGATCCACACAATGAGTTGTGATAAGAACCTTAATGCACACACCTTAAGATGAAAGACAGGATGATGTATTCATGTGGAACTAATCCTGCAATGATAACATCAGTTTTATCTTCACGACAACCACTGAAGGCACCATTGGCCTGTAGTCAGAATAATGTATTTACTTAAACAAAGCGAAGTCAGAGTCCAGAGCTACAGTATAGAGTATAAATTTTATTTATCATAATTATTTACTTAAATATTTACAATTTTATAAATGTATAAAACAAAACAACATGAACATGAAAAAACAAACAACTCTGGATTGCACATATTTGGCTTCTAAGTGTTTCAGTCAGAAGAGTCTCTGGTTGACAGCTGTTCAGTAGAAATAAGGGTGGGGAGGAGGGATCTGGTGCTGGAGGACCATCCGCGGGACGGGGAACGGGTACAAGGCCGAGGTCGCCGGGTAGCGGCGGCGCTGTCCATCCAAGCTGTGGTACTGAACCGGGGTCAGAGGCTGGAGCATCGTCGGTGGGATTTCGGGAGTTAGGTAGTCCTGCACCTCCCGTTTCAGTTTCATCCTCCTGTTCTGGAACCAGGTCCTCACCTGAGAGAAAGCAGTGAAGTTAGAGCAAATGCAACATGAAGACTCACTTAAACTGATTTTCAGCACAGAGCGTCTGTCCTTACCTGAGTTTCAGAGAGGCTGAGCTTCTGTGCTGTCTTCACTCTCTCCCCAGCGTCGAGGTATCTGTGTCTGCTGAAGATCTTCTCCAGTTTGCTGATCTGCTCTGGGGTAAACTTGGTGCGCACCCGGCGCTGTGGTCCGTCTTTCTCCACCTCGTCCGGTGAGAGACAGTCGGAGGAAGCCGCCTCGCTCTCATACCCGGAGGAATATCCGCTCATTTCTAAATCTGAGATAAAGGAAACCTGCCTTACAAACACTGCTGGTGCGTCAAAACTCCACTGAGGTTGTAGGTTTGAGGCTACTTACTCGGTGAGGCGCAGCTTGTTGGATGCAGAGGTGAGCGCAGGCTGCGCTCCTGGTCCGCAACAGGTTTTAAAGCCTTGGGTTTGGGCTGCAGGTAACTTTCGCCATAACTCGGCGGCCGCGGCTGAACCATGCAGGGAACATGTGGTCTGCAGGATGACGCAGTATCCAAGACGACTCCGTGGTCCTCCGTCTGCGCAGTGTTGTAATGGCTCTGGGCCAGCCAGGCCACTGAAAAGTACTTCACCATGTTCCCAGTCCTGCTCTGTGAATCCACCAAATGTCAGAAGGAGGCAGATCTGGTCTGGGGTCAGCTTTATAGAGGCCCCGGTCTTTGCTATAATTTGCATATGCAGAGGCCCTTGTTAACGCCTGATCATTCCCGATGATTAGAAGTTAATGGCTCGTTATTGAAGTCCTCACATATCCTGTGAGTGTGTGAAGACCTGGCGCCGCTGAGTCTATGAGACCCCCCTCCAGGTCATACATGTGTCTGGTCGACCGAAACCGGGGCTCCTGCAGATGCAAAGGTGGAGACATTAAGGTTGCTGCTGCATACAGTGGCGCAGGAGGAAAGTGTCTTAATACAACTCATTTCAATAACAACAATTGTCCATGAGTGATCTGCGGTCTGTCAGTATCAGTATCAGTTATAGGGTGTTCACTATCAAATGTTTCTAATGGCCTAAAAAATACTACATTTCATTGTATTCATTTTATTATGTTACCCACAAAACATCACAGTGCTTCAATTCTTATGAATTAAAAGTTATTTATAATTTGTCCCACCTAAAACATTAAAGCTCTGTTTAGAAATGAATGCAGACGTGATATTATTACCTCATTGTTGCCAATACCTGTGTATTTATTATCAAGTAAAATGTGTGATGCAGGAATTTTACTTGTAATTGAGTATTTTCTATATTGTTGTAGGACTATTGCCTTCACAGCTGTTTATGAGAGATCCTCTAAGTTTAGTAGCCTACTAAAGGAGCGGCCCCAAATCTTAAACCCAAATCTTTTAAAGTAAGAAATGTGGTGCGTTCGCGTTCGTTTGTCCCGAAAAACTAACAAATTCCACCCGTGAAAAGTTCAAATGGGAAGCCCAAAGCTCTGTGCTTTGGTTTTCGCACGTCTCTGATACCCTGGTGAGTGCTGGCGCCGGCATTTGGCACAGGCGCTTCAAACATTACAGATCAAACGTCTTACAGTAGCAACACAATTAGGGCTCATTGTCGCTCCGTTCAAATGTAAATGTGTTAAAACAAGCTGTGAGGAAGCTGAGAAAACCCCACCAGCCCATAGACAGGTGGGCTAATCCGTAAATGGACCGCTTCACATACTAAAGGCTGGTATCACATTTAACTCTGTGTGGCGTTTAAGTCTGTGGGAGCAGTTTCCACTGCTCACTAAAGGAAAAACATGTGGTGACAGTGTGTCACCACCGATTAATGACTTTCATATTTTTATTTTGTGCTTTTCAAGCCTAAGGCAAGACTGTCATCCTATGAGGATATATTATTATTATTATTACTATTATTATTATTATTATCTGATTCACGCTTGATGAGTAGATTAAAATTAAAGTCAGGGGTGGAAAAGTGCTCAGATCCTTCAGTGAAAGTACCAGAACTATAAAAAATACTCCCTCCCTGAAATACTACCTCGGTAATAGTATTATCAAAGTACTCATACTGCAGAAAAACGCTATTTAAGACTAATGTAATCTATGGCAGATAGCGCGGTGGTTAGCGCGCGCCCCCCATGCGGCGCGGGTTCGATTCCGACCTGTGGCCATTTGCCACGTCTCCCCCCCACTATCTCTCTCCCTCATTTCCTGTCACCGCTTCAGGCTGTCCTAACAATAAAAAGGCACACAAAAAAAGCCCCCCCAAAAAAGGAAAAAGGTGTGCTCACCTCGGGAAACAATATGGATGACTGATGATCGGCCATATCAGTAGCCAATCATGTTCATATCAATAAAGCTGGAGTTGACTAGTAGGTTGATATACCTTCACTAATAAATTAAGAACACAAACAAATCAAATACATTATGACTTGTTAAAATCAATTAAGGAGTGTGACATGGCGGTTCCACTTACCTGGGGATTACGTCACACCCGAGTTGACCGCGTTCCAGACAGACGTCCAAGTAAACACTTGCTGTTGCCCTTTCCTACAACCCTCAAACATCTCAGAAGGTTTGTTTTTCCGTGTATTTCATTCAGTAAAAACGTCTTGACTGCTTTTTAACCAGTAACTCTGTAACCAGTACACAAAGGAAGAGTGTCAGAAATACGACCATAATGTAATTTTCTCTATATTATAATTCATAATATTGGTCAGATCATTTGTTTATCATTTCAAATAAGATTAGAAAACTTCACTCACCCTGAATGAACTGTGTCTGGCCGGAGCTGCACAAATTATTTAGAAATAATACAGTGATAGAAGATAAAACTGTAATATTTTAATGTCTGATAGTCTTTACTTACATTTAGTCTCTGACCTAGAATATACACTCTGCTGACCACCACAGCAGATCATCCTGCAGACTGGAACAGAGTGGGAGATCATCATGGATACACTTTTACACACCATTTCCATGTCACTAAGCCACAGTTTGAATATCTCCTGATGAAGTTGCAGGAGAACGACATAAGAAGATGGGCAGGTACAGGTTGCTGGGAGACAGTGCCTACATTGGACAGGCCTTAATGTGTCATCACTCCTATGACTATGGGGCTCTTATTGAAGCAGACGAGCTACACAACTCCAAGATCAGCCGTAGGAAGGTCGTCGTTGAGCAAGCCTGTGGATGAAGTGTAAGTGGAGGCGTCTTCCAGATCTGAGAACACCCAGATTGATGCTGTGGTGATGATCATACTGGCAGCCTGTTTTCTACACAGTATGTGCATTGGTGCTTCAGAGACACATTGCATTGATATTACTGGCTGATGTACATTGTGCCAAGAGAGCAAAGGGTGTGGATGGATAAAACAAGAACGTGCAGCTAAAAGTTGACGTAAGCTACCTCCATGCTTGTGTGAGTGATCTCACTTATGAACTTAATTAGAAATATTAACTCTGATTTCTTTTTTAGTATCCTGTGTATATTACTGCCACCACTCACAAAGGAGGATGCCATGATAAAGACGTCAAGTCAGAAAAGTCAGGGTTCTGATTTCCCAAACGAACTCTGGTCATGTGTTCAAATCATTTGGTCCTGGTCGGATCATGAAGTGTGCCACTTTCTGATGCGTTGTGAATGCAGCATTAGCCCCTTCATGGAGTTCCTGTCTGCGGTCCTTGTTTTTAAAGTGCAGCCTTCTTAAAGAAATATGATGTACTGAATTATTTTTCCCAACCTGAAACCCATTAGCTCATAAAGAACATGTAAAAAAAGTATGTTTAAAACCACATTTACAGAAATGTTTGTCAATGGCATCAAAATCATAACCGTACCTCCAACTGCTGTAGGCCTATCTGTTATACATTACTGTCAAATGTCACATGATTTCCCCCCCACACACACAATCATTGTAATTCCCTCTGTCATCAATATAAAAAATCAGTTCAAATCAATAAACTTTAACATCGATGAAAATCTTCTTTCAGTTATAACTGTTCCAGATAATCATGGTTTAAGGCCAATATCAATCATATATACAGTCTGTGTTGTTTGTAATTCAGATGAAGTCAATATCTGTTCAGCATTTTTACATAAAGTGTTGCAGCTGTGTTGTTAAAAAAACTAATAATGTTGTGGGTCCATCAGAACCGTGTGATGAGTCAAAAAAACCAAACAAACCCGAACACCACACAGGGTTAATAATCAGATTACAAGAGAGCACAGACTTTTTTATTCAGGTGTCAGTCTTGTCTTTTGTTAACATGATGACTGACAGTAAGAGATCATTTCTACTCAGAGACTGAGAGGACCCTGAATGCAACAGCTCAGGGACCAGCCCACTAAACTGGACGTTAATGGGATGGTCCCAGATAAGTTTGGGCCGCAGTTTCTCGTTGATCTGTTGCTGCAGACGCTGGAGTCAGTTCAACCTTTCAGGCTCTTTATCTGCGAGGCCTTGAAGAGGCCCCTGATCTGGTTACATAACAATAAACCAGCCTGGGACAGCGTCCTCACACTGGGCCTATTTGCTCTGTCTGACACAGCGTCTCTGCACACAATCATCCAGATAGGTAATATTTAGTGTGCTGTTGGGAAAGGGCTTCAAACTGTGTGGTGGTTGTGAGACTTAGCTGAACACGATGGTGTGTATGGTGTGGTATTTCGGAAATTATGGAAGATATGAAAAATCTGAACAGATCCAATAATGTCCTGAATTTTCTGAATCTTTCGAAGTTTGAATGAAGTTTCTATGTTGAAGTATGAAGAAGTAGTTAAGTGCCAAAGAAAGCGTCGGAATAATAATAAATAGGCTATAAAGAATCTTTTTTCTGTTGAAGAACATATGGTTGTGAATGCATCATTCACACACAATCACTGCCAGATTAACATACAAACTGCTGATGTTTTCTTCGGCTCTCTTCAGATATGTTATTTGTTGCTTGCTCTCTGCTCAAAGGAGAAGGAAGCTCCTGGACGTTCCATACTCTACACAATCTGCAGACATTTTCCATTGATTTTCTTTGTCTTTGAGTTAGCAGTGCTACTTGCTGTTTTCTAAACCTCCTGGTTGTGGGTCGCAAACACAACATGTTGTAAAAACGTCACATCTCTGTCCCGTCCTGTCGCTTCCCACCTGCCTCTTCTTTGTAGAGAAAAATAATAATATTTAAACTACATGTGATAAAGAAGAAGCTCCTGTGTAATCTAAAGGGAGTGAGTTGTTATTAAGTTTGCCTCCTTCCTGGGCTGTGACCTGGGGGTGGGGTCTTGCTCTGGGATGTGAGATCTGTGGCTCTGCTCACTGAAGAATTGCCTTAACCCTCCTCAGCGTTTCCTGGATCCTCCGTGTTTGTCGCTCGCTGGACTGCTGGAAGTTGGCATCATTATCCGTGGCCACAGAGTGGACGTCAGAGGTGGCGAGCCGGCCAATGCGGCGCTGAAGGTAGGCCTGCAGTTCCCGGTCAGGGCTGTAGGGGCATGCGGCCTCTTGGAAGGCATGGACCTGGCTCACAACCTTTGCTATGCTCCTTTGACAGACGGATCACAGGATGGAGAAACATAAAATGGGAACATAAAATAAAAGGAAAAGTGAAAACATGAAAATCATTTATATTGGTGCACATTATAGCTGAGATTTCCTCCTAGTGCCATCATCAACTTTATCTGTGACCTAATTTGGAGAGTGGGGGTAACCCTGGGTCCACAGTAACCAGCTGTGTCTCCGCCTTTCCCAGCTGGACCTCCTGACCCCAGCATCTGGATACAGCCGGTTTCTTATCAGCATCTGGCATGAAAACATCTTTTCCAATCAAACCCCATCCCACAGGTGCCATCTGGTGCAACCCTGGCACCCCTACAACAACCCAGTTTCAACAGCTGTGCCATTAACATCCAACCGCCACTTGCTGCGATCTCAGCATCTGGTCAGCCACACTGGGATGAAGGAGAAGGACACAGCCGAGTCCTCAGAAAGAACTGGCAGACTTTGTCATGGAAGGATAGGGAGAGCTGATTATCAGTCAATGACTCTGTTATCAATGAATCAGGGTAATCTAACTGGCTGTATGCACATCATCAATACTGCACCTCTAGTAAAGTTACATTAATGCAAATCACAGTTAAAGGAAGTGGGTGTTTGTTGACCTTTTGCATCCATCCACTTATCTTAAACTTTGTCAGCAATGAGGAGTTTCTTTCTCAAAAAAAATCTTAAAACCAGAATTTATTCAGGATTTGTCTTAATTTGCTACAATGTCTTCAAATTATGTAATCAAGCACACAACTACACTTAAAATGAACGCAGAGACTGGGTGATACACACCAGACAGATTTCACACAGAACAGACCTGAGCACCAGGTGGGTTAAAACCCACAACCTTCTTACTGTGAGGATATAGTGCTAATATCTACACCTATGTCAAAGAGGCACCATAGGCACAATATGCTATTATAAAATAGCACATTATTCTGAAAATAAGTGATCAAACCTAGTTGTACTTTTACTATAAATGAGATTCCTTTGCTGAGAGAAAGAAATTAATCCCAGGCAATAATAAATGTATAAATGTATATAATGTATGTATAAATAATAAAATAAGACGTATGTCACGATGACATGGTGACTTATCAGATGTCACAGTGCTCGAAAATGTCTTCTAATAATCAATAAACAGCTGCCTATTGATAAAAGGTTATCAGATCAAACGATAGGAAACAAAACTGTTATTGTTGTTAATATGTGACAAGATTAAAAGGATAAAATGAAAGAAAGTCTGACTTCCATAAAGTAGTTACTGTATGTACTTGTCTGTGGTGATAAAACAACTCTAAGATTCTGGCAATAATATTAATAATATTAAATAATTAAATATTTATATCTAGTTTAAGCATGAAGTCACTCAGAAGCAGGACAAATTTAAAAGTTATTATCTTATTCTGAGGTAAAGAAAACCTGCCTGGTAAGAAGAAACATCTGGTCAGGAAACAAATTAATATGCCTTGATTTAAGACTTTTCATCTTATTGCAGGTTTTGTACTTGAACACATGACCTTTTTTACTTGTTTATTATATCTGTGATTAGAGCATCTTATCACAGACATATCTGGTCTGGATCTCCCCTCACCTGAGTTTGGTCCACTTGTACGCCCCACTGGTGAGTGTGAAGGCTCCGATCTCCAGCTGCTGGACGTGCATGGCCAGGATGTGCACTGAGGGCAGGGTGGGCCTCCCTCTCATGTGTTCCCCCTTCATCAGACACAGGTCGTCACTCTTCAGAAGCACCTGGACAGAATTCATCCACACAGAACATACATGAAAGAAATGCAAAAATGAGAGAATTTCCCATGAATCCAGATGTTAGACAACAGTAATGAGCATGTTTAATGTGGCGGTGTCACGTTAACAAACCCTCGCTCTCATTCCAGCATGAGGAGAGAAAGGCTGAAGTTGTTAAAAGACTGGTTGTGATATTTAATGCATCGGCTTCTTCTCAGGGTAACTTTCAGGTGCAGATCCATCTGTGAGGTGAGATGCTTGATTGATCTATTGATTTGTTTGCCCTGCAGCCCAGTTTCACCATGTATGCCCAGTATGTGACCAGTCAAACACGCTTAGACAAACACACACCTGCACGGCTTGTAGCTCCTCCAGGATCTCACACGCCTTAGAAGACAGATGTTTCCAAGCCTGTAGAAGAAGAGGAGGACATTTTATGGAGTATATAACAGGTAAACTATACCCACTGAATAAATCCCACTCTCAGATGCAAATGTGAAAATGTCTAATGTCGTCTCAACACTGGTGTGAGTTTTCTGAATTACTCCCCCATTAGTGGGCCACATTCCTCCTCACTGCACTCACACTGTCTGCATTTTCTATTTGAATGCATTGATGCTAATTTATCATTTGTGAAACTAATTAAACATCAACCAAATTCCATCACAGCTGAAGAAAACATTTAGCTTGAGGGCATCTAGCTTATTAAAAACTCAGAATTTGTATGAGGAGCAGTTTATGAGATGCAGCCTTACTGGTAATTGGCTGACAATCACAGTCTCCAGACCTCTGAGGACCTGCATGGCTGTGGCAAAGTTCCTGGATTCGTAGCAGTGTTTTCCAATCCAGAGATATTTGGTGAGCAAAGCTACTTGAGTCTGGAGGAGAGGAGAGAATGAAAAATATGAGAAAAATGCTAAACAATGCAACAGGAGGCTGCATAATGAAGTTTGCCCTCTGGAAAAATAAAAAAAAAATATTATAAGTAGTCAGCGCTATCAATGCATTGTGTACTACTCAATGCAAGAGTTATGTCTCCGTTATGCTGACACAGGTGGAAACACTGGGAACATGATGATGTCTTAAAATCTTGTGCTTGTAGTTAAAGTTAAAGCATTAAAAGCAGTTTAAGGGACATTTAAATACAAGCAGCACAGAGGAAATGTGGTTTAGAGAGGGACAACTGCAGCTTTCTTTGTTAGCACTGAAAGTAGCTGAAGTGTGAAAATGAAATCTGTTCAGACCTGGTATAAACCTCCATCCTGAGTGATCCAATCACAGGTGTGAACGCAAACAAGACACACAGGATGCTTTTGAGATCTGATCACTCAGACCACAGTCAGAGGTGGTATATACAGCAGTGTGAACGCTGGTGTGTCCTGGTCCACTGAAGGACCGCCTGCTCAGCTGACATCCTCTGAACAATATGAAGCGACACCAACAGACAGAATGGATGACACACTGATTCCCATCGGTTCACTGTAAAGTGAATAACATGGTTGGGCTCTTCTGCCTGCCCAAGGTAAGCAGCAGATGTTTGTGAACACAATAACCTAATAAACTTTGTCCCTCCAGTCCCCAGACTGTTAGGAGAAACATTATAAACTTTATGAAATGCTGTCTGTTACAGATTCTTCGTAATTTCAGCCTTCTTGTAAATTCAGGAAATGTTATACATGAAGTTATTTGTTTCCTTATTTTAAAGACCTTTTGTCCCTTTGTCTGACTGATGAATGTGTTTATTTGAATATAGAGGGGAAAGTGAGATCTGATCATAAGCAGTGACTGGAGACGAATGTGGAGACATTCATAATGCCAGGTGTGAACAGAGCTGTCCACCTCAGACCCATGGATGATAACAGGATGATGACAGGATGATAACAGGATGATGACAGGATGATAACAGGATGATAACAGGATGATGACAGGATGATGACAGGATGATGACAGGATGATAACAGGATGATAACAGGATGATGACAGGATGATGACAGGATGATGACAGGATGATGACAGGATGATAACAGGGTGATAACAGGATGATGACAGAATGATGACAGGATGATGACAGGATGATAACAAGATGATGACAGGATGATAACAGGATGATGACAGGATGATAACAGGATGATGACAGGATGATAACAGGATGATAACAGGATGATAACAGGATGATGACAGGATGATAACAGGATGATAACAGGATGATGACAGGATGATAACAGGATGATAACAGGATGATAACAGGATGATAACAGGATGATGACAGGATGATAACAGGATGATAACAGGATGATAACAGGGTGATAACAGGATGATGACAGGATGATAACAGGATGATAATAGGATGATAACAGGATGATGACAGGATGATAACAGGATGATAACAGGGTGATAACAGGATGATGACAGGATGATGACAGGATGATGACAGGATGATAACAAGATGATGACAGGATGATAACAGGATGATGACAGGATGATAACAGGATGATGACAGGATGATAACAAGATGATGACAGGATGATAACAGGATGATGACAGGATGATAACAGGATGATAACAAGATGATGACAGGATGATAACAGGATGATGACAGGATGATAACAAGATGATGACAGGATGATAACAGGATGATGACAAGATGATGACAGGATGATAACAGGATGATGACAGGATGATAACAGGATGATGACAGGATGATGACAGGATGATAACAGGATGATGACAGGATGATAACAGGTTGATGACAGGATGATAACAGGATGATGACAGGATGATGACAGGATGATAACAGGATGATGACAGGATGATAACAGGTTGATAACAAGATGATAACATGATGATAACAGGATGATGACAGGATGATAACAGGATGATAACAGGATGATAACAGCATGATGACAGGATGATAACAGGATGATAACAGGATGATAACAGGATGATAACAGGATGATGACAGGATGAAAACAGGATGATAACAGGGTAAAAACAGGATGATAACAGGATGATGACAGGATGATAACAGGATGATAACAGGATGATGACAGGATGATAACAGGATGATGACAGGATGATAACAGGATGATAACAGGATGATGACAGGATGATGACAGGATGATGACAGGATGATGACAGGATGATAACAAGATGATAACAGGATGATAACAGGATGATGACAGGATGATAACAGGATGATAACAGGATGATGACAGGATGATAACAAGATGATAACATGATGATAACAGGATGATGACAGGATGATAACAAGATGATAACAGGATGATAACAGGATGATGACAGGATGATAACAGGATGATAACAAGATGATGACAGGATGAAAACAGGATGATAACAAGATGATGACAGGATGATAACAGGATGATAACAGGATAAAAACAGGATTATAACAGGATGATAACAGGATGAAAACAGGATGATAACAGGATGATGACAGGATGATAACAGGATGATAACAGGATAAAAACAGGATTATAACAGGATGATGACAGGATAAAAACAGGATGATAACAGGATGAAAACAGGATGATAACAGGATGATAACAGCATGATGACAGGATGAAAACAGGATGATAACAGGATGATGACAGGATAAAAACAGGATGATAACAGGATGAAAACAGGATAAAAACAGGATTATAACAGGATGATAAGATGATAACAGGATGATAACAGGATAAAAACAGGATGATAACAGGATGATAACAGGATGAAAACAGGATGATAACAGGATGATGACAGGATGATAACAGGATGATAACAGGATAAAAACAGGATTATAACAGGATGATGACAGGATAAAAACAGGATGATAACAGGATGATAACAGGATGAAAACAGGATGATAACAGGATGATAACAGGATGAAAACAGGATGATAACAGGATGATAACAGCATGATGACAGGATGAAAACAGGATGATAACAGGATGATGACAGGATAAAAACAGGATGATAACAGGATGAAAACAGGATAAAAACAGGATGATAACACCAGGCCTGAACAGAGAGGAAGAAGTTAAAGCACAAATACACATAAGGAAAGGAGATGTCAGTATTAGTGTGTATACTACTGCTACTACTAGTAATAATAATAATAATAATAATAATATTATTATTATTAATACTACTACTACTACTACTGCTACTAATAATAATAATAGTACTAATAATAATAATAATACTAGTAATAATAATAATAATAATACTAGTAATATAATAATAATAATAATAAATAATAATAATAATAATAATAATAATAATAATAATAATAATAATAATAATAGTAATAATAATAATGGCAGATTTCTCCAGCTCCTTGTGAGGAAAAAATGACATCTTATGAAGCATCAACGATGTTTTAGACCCAGATGTTGTTGTTCCTTCCTGTCTGTAAACCATTCAACCATGGTGAAATGTGTGACTGACAGGAGGGTCTGTGTCTGAGGAGAAATCGGGCTCTGACTGTAATGTCTGCTCTCCTCCAGCTGACTCTGTTACTTTCATGAGTTCTGTCTGTTACCTTGACGTCACAGATGACTATTTCAGCAGAGATCCAGTTGGAGACACTGTCAGCATATGAGAGCAGCTGCTGGAGGCGGCTCTCTGATGAAGACCCCTCACATACAGACAGACTGCTGCCCTCTGCTGGTGGGATGTGCTGAGACATATTCCTGCCAGGGGAAAATAGATACCAGAAATGATTACTGGAACAATAAATGTATCTCCAGAAACGTTGATAATTGATTTGTTATTTTAGTTGTTTTCTATTTTTATGTATTTGGGATTTAAACTGTTGGTGGGAAAAATGAGCAATTTGATGTCACCTTAGACTCCAGGAGTCAGAAATCTGATTCAATCATCAGCATTATTTATTTTACAGTCATGGACTAATTTAAGAATTACATTAGTTTATAAAACAGCTTGTATCTGAGGGAGGATGAAAGTCCTGAGATCCCATTAATAACAAAGACTAATTTCTGTTTGTGAGACAGAATTAAGATAAGATAAGATAAGATAAGATATCCCTTTATTAGTCCCACAGTGGGGAAATTTACAATTGTACTAGTGATGCATGTTATTTGTTATTAATTTATTAGACTTCCTTTGAATATCTGTTCTAACAGTTTGGAACACACTGAGGCTCGCTCAGTATCCTCAGTTTACATGCCATGGCATATTCACTGGCATTTCCACGAGCCTTTTATTTACATCATTATCTGTATTAGATTAATGAAATATCACGTCAAGGTTGTGATTACAGGTACCACTACTGGCATCAATTATACTATATATGTCTGCATATGACAAAAGCTGCTACAGATACAGACAGTTCTCTGGTCCTTTCGTTCCACACATATTAATATACATGTGATTTGAACCATTGATCAACAAAAACTTGGTCTAAAGTTAATGGCGCAGTATTTTTACTGCTATTTAAAGGACGCATCAGACTGATTCACAACGCACATACACTAATAACACATGGATTGTCCCTGACATCAGTCTGCGGGTACATTTTCATCCACCTGAACCAATGATTGTCTCTGATTTAGAGACTCCACCCTCTTGGACATAGGACCTCTAGCTGTGCGTCAGGATTTATCAGGAGGACGTCTGTTCTACTCCAAACTGTTTCACTGTATAAACCTGGACCGTTTCACTGTGTAAACCTGGACCGTTTTACTGTGTGAACCTGGACTGTTTCACTGTGTGAACCTGGACTGTTTCACTGTGTGAACCTCGACAGTTTTACTGTATAAACCTGGACCGTTTTACTGTATAAACCTGGACCGTTTTACTGTATAAACGTGGACCGTTTTACTGTATAAACCTGGACCGTTTCACTGTCTGAACCTGGACCGTTTCACTGTCTGAACCTGGACCATTTCACCATCTGAACCTGGACCGTTTTACCGTGTGAACCTGGACCGTTTCACCGTGTGAACCTGGACCGTTTCACCGTGTGAACCTGGACCGTTTCACCGTGTGAACCTGGACCGATTCACTGTGTGAACCTGGACTGTGTGTGGGACCTTTTGTGTAGAAGATCATAGAGCTAATTAATGAATTAATTATTAATTGATTAAAAATCCTGTCAATGTGTCAGGAGATTTAAATAATCAATGACATTAAGCTGTGCCTCATGCGTAAATGGCAGAGACTCACTCTTCTACTGCTGGAGGATCGCTGCAGGTGATGGAATTGATCTTTTCCTTATTGATGATGTATTATTTCACCCACCTGCATCCCATTTACTATTTATCACAATGATCATTTTTATGACCTGCTGGTCTGATCTACATGCATCACTGGACCTGTTTACACACACAGGGATGTGCAGCTGCCCTCCTCCTGCTCAACATAGGTTAAGGTTAAGTATCTGTGCATTTGCTAACATGCCTGTGACAGAAGATTGTGAGATGGTAGAGGTGAAGAGAAGAGTGATGATGTTTAAACAACAGTACCAGCGATGAAACTGTTTGATTTATTCATGTTACGCCCAAAAACACACCTCTGGATGGTCAAAAGACTAAATACAACCTACCTTACTTTACAGGATTATGCACTGATTAACTAAGAAAAAGGTCATTGAATTCACCTTAAATTTATTTGCTTTACACCATGTGCTCTAGTTCATATGAATAGGGCCCAAATAATATTGATGATGTATACAAGACACTGAATGGAAATGATGTGAAACTAATGTTTTGGCCTGCAAAGAGATTTTAGAGTGATGTGTTGGACAGAACACACCATATTATTTTGGAGGATTGGTGTTCATGCCTCTCATAGACTTTAGATTCCTCTTTTGTTGTGTTACTCATTTTTGTACAGCATAAGAACAAACTGTGTACAGCAGGAACATTATACTCACTTGTTTGGGGTCAAGACATTCTTCCCCACTCCTTGTATTCTGGAGTTCAGGAAATGAACTGGATGACATCCTTGGAACATGTCCTGTGTTAAAACCAATATAACTTCAATAATAGGGGTCAGAATAAATCTGGGTCTTACTAGCATCCTTAAAGATATGTTTCCCTCTAGTGGTACAAAGAGACAACAACAGCCTGACTGCAGGACGAGGCAGTTGACCGTGTGGTGCACAGAATGTGTGTACCTGCTGCAGGAGGGTGAGCTGCTGGGCTATGTGCTGTGTGCTGTGTTCAGTCTGGCTGAAGGCGAGTCGCTCCTCGCTGTGCAGGCAGATATTGGAGAGGTCATCCACAATGCAAGGTATAGGCAAGGCTGCAGCAATGCAGAATTCCTTCTCTTTGGGCGGCGATACAGACGGCTCCACTACTCTGGAGAATCTCCACTGAAGAGTTGAAGAAGTAACGTGACAAGAGAGGATAAGTGCTCCTTTAAAAAACAACTATTATTATGATCTAGATCCTGTCTAACTAAAAAGCTTATAGGTACTGGATATGGTCCCAGATTAAATTGAACTGTCTGGTGTGGAATTTGGCACATTTGTTGTTATGGAGCTAATTTCCTACAAAACTTTTCCAAAAGTATCGTTTTCTTCATGAAATAAAACCTAAAACTTCTTCACCTGTATCGATACATACCGGGATACCGGGGTATCCCGGCTTTATTGCACGTCTCTCATAATAAACATTTCAAAATCATGAGTTGCCTGACGGAAATAAAGTGATATGATATTCGCCTGCGAAAATTACAGCAGACGTTTGATTTGTGCACCTCCCCCTTACAATACTGCCAACTGATTGAGTTATTTGTAAAATGAGTTTTTGACTGATGGAGACTCAAATGGGACAGCACCACCTGCTGTTGTGGAGGCTGAAGGACAAGAGTTAGAAAATCCTGAACACAGCATGGCAGAATCTATTGTTTTGTAGCTGAGCACTAAAGAAAACCTTGCAGGATAGGGAGGAGCAGAGTTATATTTTAGTTTCATTTTTTGATGACAGAGGCAAGGACAGAAACCAAACCTGTCACTGTATAAGACTGACCTTTCTCCCAAGATCCTCAGATGAAGAGTCACCTTCTTCCTCATTGATAATTAGGCTTTCTTTTTCTTGGCTCCAAGTTATACATGGAGGACTGTGGAGAGCAGCGAGAAGAGCCTCCCCTCGGGTGTCTACAGGAATCACCTGTAGAAAAACAAAATGAGGCTACAGGAGAAATGAAAGTGTGATGATCAACTAATCACTGTTAAAAAGCTTTAGCTGCATCTTATAGTCGCCCAAACAAACTGTAACTGTTGTCTTTGCTTTGGCCTGACATGTAATAAGATGTCGTACTGCTGACTTCTTTCAGTCCTCACCCTCCACCATGTTTACATCAAGTAAACTCAGAGGGCCCAGAGTTCAAAATATATTATTGTTTCACATTTTCATTTTCTTTCAAAATCAGTGTTATTTGAATCAGCCTATATTAGTGTCAACAGACTCCTAAAACAACATGAAATCCATGATAATTACTAGATAAAGTAGAAAATGCTCTCAGTCAGGAGGAGTCAGCGGTCAGTATGACAAGCTTAGTGGTTCTGTACATCCCAGTGGGCTGCTGTCGGCTCCAGAGGATGACCAGACTGGGCCAGTTTAAAGGTGGGTCCACAGAGTAGAGAGGATGGAGGTAGAGAACAATCTGATTCTGTGGAATTGAACTCTGAATTCAGGACTTTTGGGCTCTGACTTCATTAATATTCTGTGTGTCCAATGAGAAGCTATGGTGGGGCGGGATTGGCCCACAGCGTGGTGAAAGCTTGTGTGGACGCTACCGCACTACTTGATCAATAAAAGAGCTAAGCTACTGAAAAGCTATTTGATTTAGAAAAGAGTGACACAATCAACCCACGGCTGACAAATGTAGTTCAACTAGCAATGCATAAGCTTTCTGCCACTGGCCACCGTCTGACGCCTGCAGCTGCAGGAGGATTGATTATACCTTCACCTTCAGGAGCTTAGACATCAAATAGTATTTAATAAAATAGTGCATGTCAGTGTGCAGCCATTTGACTGGAGAGTCATCTCTGTAAAACCTGGAGCTAAATGTACACTCACCTCAGTATTAAGGAAGTTTTCCAGTGTATCCACAAGGCTGGGATTGGGTGTGAAGTCCACCTGCCTACACTCTATTATCCAGAAATGGAGCACATCCAAGCTGCGATGGAAGATCTTATCAGTATCTCCTGACATGTTTGGACCTTTTCTGCCATGGAAAACACACGTAATCATCACACAATCAGTACAACATTTTTCAGACTTATCTTTTTTTAGTTTACAGGAGAGACTGGACCGAAGATTCTCATGACATTCTGCCCTGAACTGATCATAGCGGTTTCTCTTTTCAACCATGAGATGCTACATACCTTGCAGCACTGGTGAATTTGTCCATTATGAACTGCAGTAGCTGCTCGGGGGTGCAGAAGAAACGATAGGTGTACAGGAACTGCTGGATGTAGCCCTCCATAGCAGCATTTCTGTGATGAGAAGCATCAAAGTGACACTAAAACACAGTTTAATAACTGTGTTCACTTAATTCACCAAAAATACACATAGATAACATGTTATTTTCTTCATCTATAGAAATGTATATAATATAACCTATCAAATATCAAATGTATATAATATAACCTATCAAATATCAAATGTATATAATATAACCTATCAAATATCAATGTATATAATATAACCTATCAAATTTATATAATAAATCTATCAAATATCAAATTTATATAATATAACCTATCAAATATCAAATGTATATAATATAACCTAAATATCAAATGTATATAATATAACCTATCAAATATTGATGTATATAATATAACCTAGCAAATTTATATAATAAACCTATCAAATATCAAATGTATATAATATAACCTATCAAATATCAATGTATATAATATAACCTAGCAAATTTATATAATAAACCTATCAAATATCAAATGTATATAATATAACCTATCAAATATCAAATGTATATAATATAACCTATCAAATGTAAATGTATATAATATAACCTATCAAATATCAATGTATATAATATAACCTAAATATCAAATGTATATAATATAACCTATCAAATGTCAAATTTATATAATAAACCTATCAAATATCAAATTTATATAATATAACTTAAATATCAAATGTATATAATATAACCTATCAAATATCAATGTATATAATATAACCTATCAAATATCAATGTATATAATATAACCTATCAAATATCAAATGTATATAATATAACCTATCAAATATCAAATGTATATAATATAACCTATCAAATATCAATGTATATAATATAACCTAGCAAATTTATATAATAAACCTATCAAATATCAAATGTATATAATATAACCTATCAAATATCAAATGTATATAATATAACCTATCAAATATCAAATGTATATAATATAACCTATCAAATATCAATGTATATAATATAACCTAGCAAATTTATATAATAAACCTATAACCTATCAAATATCAATGTATATAATATAAGCTAGCAAATTTATATAATAAACCTATCAAATGTAAATGTATATAATATAACCTATCAAATATCAATGTATATAATATAACCTATCAAATGTCAAATCTATATAATAAACCTATCAAAAATCAAATTTATATAATATAACTTAAATATCAAATGTATATAATATAACATATCAAATATCAAAATATTTTTCATTATAATATTAGTACACATGATGTAGTTTATCTGAAATGCTAATACATTTAATAAGCTGTTAATTACTGTTAATTGCAACCTTTCTATTATTATTATAGCTGTTATTGTTGTTGCTGTACATGTCTGTGTCTCCACAGTCCCCCCATCTCTCTCCCCCATCTCTCTCTCTCTCTCTCTCCATGTTTGACTCATGGAGGATTTGTTGGGTCTCTGTAGAATAATGAGTACTGTCTAGACCTGCTGTTCAATTTAATTGAAAATCAAACAAGGGACCTTTTGAGGACATAAACTGAGAACAAGCCTTATCAATGAAGAAGTAACTACCATTAATGGCAGTTACTAGTAACAATCATTACTATTAACTACCATTTCATGTTTGTCCTCCTCCACCAACCAGTCAAGTAGCAGTTTACCTCCATGTCTGTCCAGACTCATATATGTAGTAAAGATTTACTACATATATAAGGACTTCAATAAAAGGTGTATATTTAGGTGAAATGGAACATATCACTGTACATGTATGATTTTAGCCTCCAGACAAAACAAACCAACATGAAACATCTGGTGGCAACAAATGACAACTCTTGTGTCGCCTGACTTCATCTGTAACTGGGCCAACAAGTCGCACTGAACGCACCAAAACTCTACAGCCAATAGACAACTAGCACCTGTACATTCAGTTCCTGCATGAGTTTACTTTTAGCTGAACAACCAATCAGAGTGATTTATCTCATAGAGGGGCTCCACTGACAATTCTACACACTAAACCAGCCAAAAAAAAAGAAAAAAAAGAATAATAGCATCGATAGTCTTCCTCAGTGTCTTGCTGTAACGTTTTGGAGTCGGTCCCTTTGTGGAACAGACCAAAAGCAGCAGGAAGGTAAATAATAAGTAATGGCTCACACATTTCTAATTCAGACCCTCATCCATAATACCTGGCGTAGAGATAAGCCATGAGTCCCGGAGGAGACCCAGCTTGCAGGCTGCTCTTCCCTTTGCTGGAGCCAAAGCTCAGAACAGATGGATCCTCAGAGGACTGGAGGTCCAACGAGCCAGGTCTGCAGACAGCCAGATAAGGCAGTAATGAAACCTCTAAACCCCACTGGTCCACACTCAGAATCTGCTGAAACACAACAAATGATGTCAAAGGATAGAAGGAGTTAGGAAATAAATGGGAAACAGTCGTGTTGGGAATGATAGAACTTCAGTACCTCAAGGTATTTCTTCACACGATCCAAGAAGACCACTTTGGTTTTGAGTTCCTCAAACTGGGACTTGAGTTTGGCCAGCATTGGTTTGCTGTCAGAACCTGCGGAATACAAACACTTTTATTGATCACACTGAAAGCTCAGCATGCTGCGTTTACTAGTGTTATTGAACGGCTACCCAACCTTTGCTTTTTCTCTCCTGTTGAGTCAACTTCTGGTAGAAAGTTTTCGTTTTCTTTAAATTCCTTGTTTCAATGATCAGTTGCTGCTGCAGCTCCTGTTCAGAGGAAATCACACAGAATCATAGAGAAGATCTTAGAACAGCCCCACATGGCTTCACTGGAAGAAGCCCTGCAGTGTTTCCACACTGTTTCTCTGCTGCTCTCTTTACCATGGCAACACAACAGCTCCTTTTGAAGTGAATGAGAGAGAAGTTACAGCACGACTCTTAAGGTGTGCTATTAGTGGTTACACAAACCTTGTGATGGAGCACTGGCGCCATCAAAGTGTGCAATCACAAAGGCCACTCATTAATATTCTTCTACAAATGATAATAACTTCCTCTTCCAAGGGCTATGGGTTCAACACATTAATATTCTGATCCAGTTTGGAGAGAATGAGACGCCAGCTCTCTATAACTACCCCTCAGGTTGTCCCAAGTATGTAATTATCAATGCTGTTTTCAATAGCACATGTTTAAAATGATATGATATCACATTAGAAAGTAGCACAGCTATGACAAACTGATCTACATGCAGATTTTTAACCCAGAACTGCACCGATGTTAACATCATGACCTCTGCTGAGGTTATGTTTTGACAGGCAGATTGTGTCCACTATAAATAAGGATAACAGAGTGGATGTGATGTTTTACTGCATCAGTGAATGATTAAAAAAAAAAAGTTTAATCAAAGAGTGATCTTAACTCTTAACTTCTTGTAGATGATTTCCCTCCAAAAATGTTCTTTTCCTGAGAGTCATGTGACTGGAGGAATAGTCAGGCTGCACATTCAGAGGGACTTCCATCAGAGTAAGGGGGGGGGACTCATGGACACTACATATTTAAAGTATTTAAGCATTAAAAATCTATTCATAACAACAAATAACATTTGGTTAGGAATATTATAAATAAAGTTACACAGCAATAATTAAAAATGTAGAATTTGTTTGATTTCTATTTGTATTTGTGTCTGAAGTTTAACAAACATGATTGCAGACCTGGCAGCTTAGCCTACTTGAGCTAAAATCAGAGTAATTATTTTAAATGAATGAATCCTGCAGATATTAGGGGGGTTAATCGTGTAAGACAAACTTTAAGAAATACGTGTTAGTCCATTTTTACACAAAATATATCATATTATGTCATGGGGACTTAAATGGCACTAAATGCCAGAATTTATGTCTTCAATTCAAAACACTTATTAATGGAGATATGAATGTCCTGTAACAGGGTGGACATTTGGTCTACATCACATGCAAAGACTTTTGTCCAAATTATTAGAGCATAATATCCTGAGCTGGATCAATATGTTTTTCTTATAGTTTAACAAGATGATGAAATGATAAAACCATTGAAAGTTTAGCATTTTTTTACCATGCTGAAATGACATCGAATAATAGAAATGATCCATCTGTTTGTTTGTTAGTAGGATTACACAAAAACTATTTGATTAAATTCCATGAAACTCGTGCCCCATAAAAAAATAATAATTCTGACTTCATTCGGTTTGAAAATGATCTTCAGGCACACGGATGTGTAAAAACAGTTGAACATGCAGTATTTAACATGCAGGTCAGTAACTGGTGGTGTATCTTTTTAAAACCTCAGGCTCAGTAAAAGGCAGCGTAATATATTTTAGGTGCAGGAATGAGACTAAGATGAGAAACTGCATTTAGTCAACACTGGATAACATTTATACAGAATAGAAATGAAAACATTGAAAACAACCAATCTGCAGCAGATAAACATGAGTGAACAAATTATTTATAAATCTATTTATATCTTGGTGGGAATGTACCAAGATTTTTATTTTATTTTTTTTTGGCTGAAAAGAACTTCAAACAAACAAACAAACAAACAAACAAACAAACACATCTACTCTACTTTGGAATAATATACACAACTCTTTCTCCTTCTATCCATTAGACATAAAACGCAGACATGACCTGAGTGTAATAGAATGTGATAAATAAATCAGCTGCTTCATGCAGTCTGATGTTAGTTCAAACACACAGAGTAAAGGTCAGATATGACTCACTGGTACTAAACCTCACAGCCTCACCCACCTGTGTTTTCACATCCAGACATGGCGATCCCCTGTGCTGCCCCAGGTTCACCGCATACTGGATTTCCTCTGGACTAAAACAGTCTTCTCCATAGAAAGCTAAGGCCCAGGCTGGGTTGATGCTGAGGTCCAACCCCTCTGATCTGGATCCAGAGAGGAGGACTCGCTCCGACACTGGAGAGTCACTGTCCTCCATGTCCTCTGAGCAGACAGGGCTCATCTGCTCATAGTGGGCGTCCGTCAGGTCTTCCTCTCTCCTCAACAGAAACTCTGCATCAGAGGGGCTTTCATCGCTGTCCCCCACTGAACG
Organism: Chaunax sp. Z400; assembly: GCA_037577475.1. Taxonomy (NCBI): domain Eukaryota; kingdom Metazoa; phylum Chordata; class Actinopteri; order Lophiiformes; family Chaunacidae; genus Chaunax; species Chaunax sp. Z400. Next base: position 25,700,773 of record CM075193.1, read on the forward strand.
AACTCCTCCCTCCATGACCGCTGTGTCCCAACTGTCGGTGCTCACACCTCAACCAGTGAACAGGGACATCAGAGAGAGAGAGGGAGATAAAGAGAGAGCAACTGAGTCAGAGGGAGAGCGAAAAATAAAAGTGGATTTGGGAGGAAAAAACCCCCAAAAAGAATCAAAGGGTAGCCCTGGGTCTAAATGTATGATGTGATGTCTAAATGTTATATTATATAAATGCTAACCGCTTCATGGCTGCACAATGAACCCACTGTTTAACAGATGAGCTCCAAGGCTATTCCAGCTCAACTTCTTCACTGTCTGTACCTTATGAGAGCCTGTGTGTGTGTGTGTGTGTGTGTGTGTGTGTGTGTGTGTGTGTGTGTGTGTGTGTGTGTGTGTGTGTGTGTGTGTGTGTGTGTCTGTGTGTGTCTGTGTGTGTGTGTGTGTGTGTGTGTGTGTGTGTGTGTCTGTGTGTGTGTGTCTGTGTGTGTGTGTGTGTGTGTGTGTGTGTGTGTGTCTGTGTGTGTCTGTGTGTGTGTGTGTGTGTGTGTGTCTGTGTGTGTGTGTGTGTGTGTGTGTGTGTGTGTGTGTGTGTGTGTGTGTGTGTGTGTGTGTCTGTGTGTGTGTGTCTGTGTGTGTCTGTGTGTGTGTGTGTGTGTGTGTGTGTGTGTGTGTGTGTGTCTGTGTGTGTGTGTCTGTGTGTGTCTGTGTGTGTGTGTGTGTGTGTGTGTGTGTGTGTGTGTGTGTGTCTGTGTGTGTGTGTGTGTGTGTGTGTCTGTGTGTGTGTGTGTGTGTGTGTGTGTGTGTGTGTGTGTATGTGTGTGTGTGTGTGTGTGTGTCTGTGTGTGTGTGTGTGTGTATGTGTGTGTGTGTGTGTGTGTGTCTGTGTGTGTGTGTGTGTATGTGTGTGTGTGTGTGTGTGTGTGTGTCTGTGTGTGTGTGTCTGTGTGTGTATGTGTGTGTGTGTGTGTCTGTGTGTGTGTGTCTGTGTGTGTGTGTGTGTGTGTATGTGTGTGTGTCTGTGTGTGTGTGTGTCTGTGTGTGTGTGTGTGTGTGTGTATGTGTGTGTGTCTGTGTGTGTGTGTGTGTGTGTGTCTGTGTGTGTGTGTGTGTGTGTGTGTGTGTGTGTGTGTGTCTGTGTGTGTGTGTGTGTGTGTGTGTGTGTGTATGTGTGTGTGTGTACGTCATTGGTCAGGAGGAAGAGGAGAAAAAAGTGTGCTCACATGTATTGGACTCTTATGATTGCAGCTCCCCCCCCCCGTATAATTCAACAATAAATAAAATACAGATTACACAACAGAGGAAAAGAGCAAAATCTGTCTGGCACTATAAGACACCCAGATCTTCATACTGCATGCCGAGGTTGCCGGACAGGACAGGTTAAATAAAAAAATAATAATTCAGCAGCCATATGAAGTGAAATATATCAAAACGCCACATGTGGTTTGGGTTCAACAGCATTTTGACAAAGGTAAAACCAGGAATGAATCTACTTGTCAAAGGAAAATCCTGGAATTTCATCGATTTAGGTAACTTCTTGAAGACGATCAAATTAGTACTTTTTCATTGTTCTCAGTGCAGCGGTGCCAAAAAAGAACATGAAAAGGAAAAATACTCCCCTGCAAATCAGAAGGAACTAGACTGAGCGCAAACCTCCAGGCAGCTCAGTTTCCCCACTATGTCCGCTGATAGGCTGACCCTCATCATGTGACCCTGGACCATGAAAACCTGCCTCTAGAATCTGGATCACATTATTAGTCTGATAGTTATTCTAGAAAAACTACATTTCACTCATGGTGGTTTTCTTCAGGATGGAGCTCCACAGTGGGGCCGTAGTGGTGATCAGTCCATACATTATGTTTGTCAATGACATCATCAAGCCTTTGCACAAATACTAATATTACTGGAATAAAGTTATATTATGTAAAAAAGAACACAGGCCAAACTTCTGCATTCAAAGTTCTTTCACTGAAGGACATGTTTACTTAATATACAGATATAATTATTCAGTTAAAGACTTCCCAGTGTAATTCACTCATAATGGAGCACATTTATATTTGACTATTAAAACCTCTGCTGATGTATCTGGAAATACCTCCACCACTGTATGAAACTGCCTTTACCAGTTCTGTGTTATAAAGGATATAAATAAACTTTGTTTTTCTCTCACTATATGCCCAATGATCAGTAATCTGTGTATTTTACACACTTGGAACTGGACTGTCTAATCTGATGCATGATGAAGAGTTTCTGAATCAGTATTCCACACTGTGACTGAAATGAGATAGATTTTTGTTGAGCAGGTCTGTCTCCTACCTTGTTGCCTCTTCTCCAGTCTTAATTCAAACCCTTCAAGTGATGCCTCATGTTGTCCATGACAGGTCTGGGCCCCGGTTCCTTTCCAGGAATCTGCAGCAGGATTACTGGACGTGTGAATGTTTCCATTCAAGTTGAGACGACGATGCAGGGAAACGCTCCTCTTCCCTCCCCAGACAGGGGCTATCAGGGTTTGAGCAGGGGCTGCCCTTTTCACAGCGTTTGATGGAGGCTGCTCATTAGAGCCACTGCTGGAGGCGCATCAGGAGAAAGAAAACACACTTGGTGCGTTCAAAGCTAAATGCCAATCATTAGCAATTAAGTATGTAAGTAAGTATGTGGTTGGAAGAAAACAGCAAGAACAAAACAAAGGAACAAGGATCCAGAATACAGACAGCAAGGAGGATTTATGAACAGCGGAGAATATCAGCGTCCACAGCTGTGACCTGTCACAGCCAGAGGAACGCCTGTAGCAGCACTTTAAAGGTCTCTCCATACATGACCCTGAGAATAAGGGCATGACAATGAAAAGATGGCCCTGTGCTCGTCTCCATCATACATTTAAATGAAGAGACACATGTGAAGCTTGGATCTTAATGCTTTCATTCATGCGTTCATTACAGGACCGCTTGTAAGCATATCAGTAACAATGCGGAAGAGGGTTTACATGTATGGATAATGTTTCCAGGCTCTCCACAGCACCAACAAACAAAGCTCAGAGCTGTTACCATAGGGACAGCTTTATGTATGAAGTGCATATTGTATGCTCATTTGAATGCTGAGTAAATGGAGAAGAGGTCATGTTCATTTAAGACCATGACCATTCTGTGAGCCTCCTCTGAAGAACCCACATAAGAATAAACTGAATATTTGATGAATAGGAGACTAATAGTTAACTTTCATTCTCTGCTTGTGTTGCAGGTCGGCCTTCCTTTGAAGGACTCCCTTTTTGTTTACTAGTTAATATTTGATCATTCATAAATAAACCATTTATTTTTGAGTAGAAGTCTCTGTGTCCCTCTTTTTTAAAAATCCTGTAATTAAACTTCATGTGTGTGTGACTGGTCAGTTTAAAGACAAAGACAGGCAAATGTTTTAAGTCCTACTCACAGTGTGGATGAGCTGCAGAAATCTAAAACACCCAGCAAGTTGTCCTCCCAGTACAGATGACTGAACCGCTCCTTCACAGCAAATGTGTTGTAGTGGAGGTGCCTCAAAGAAAAGATGTACTCCCCTCAGAAAAGAGAAATAGTTGATTTTCTACATGAATGTGTCAACTCAGGTTTACACTCAGGTTTAAACTCAGGTTTAAACTCAGGTTTAAACTCAGGTTCATTTCTTTTTCACTGAAAAACACCTGAAGTTAAAGAAACAGAATGCAGAGTTTCACTTAACAATGGGGTGACTGTTCTCTGTAACACTGCAGCTGTCTGTGTTACTTCTGATGTCAGAGGATACATTACAGATGAGATAAAGTATGAAGTATAAAGTACTTTTCTCTCCACCTCAGGCCATCCTGACCATCTGCTATCAAAGAGAGGAGAGCTGTGTGTCGGGGACAACAACCTCCGAGTGTAGCACCCATTATGTACTATATGTCCAGTGGACATGAGAAAATTAATGCAACAAGCCAAAACCCTTACTTCAATGAAACCCTGGAGGTGGAGGCATTTCAACCCTTATAGGATACAAGTTTATTAAGTTTATTATAGTCAACTTAGTCTGAGGGTGTTTACGTAATCAGACGGATCCTGTGTCATATTTAAGATGAGATGTTGCATCTTAGAATAACTGAACTAAATATACACTGGTTTATATTTACACATGTCTATGTATCATATATCTATGTATCATATATCTATGTATCATATATCTATGTATCATATATCTATGTATCATATATATATCTATCTGTCTATTATCTATCTATCTATCTATCTATCTATCAATCAATCAATCATCTATCTATCTATCATCTATCTATCTATTTATCATCTATCTATCTATCTATCTATCAATCAATCATCTATCTATCTATCATCTATCTATCTATCTATCTATCTATCTATCTATCTATCTATCTATCTATCTATCTATCAATCAATCAATCATCTATCTATCTATCATCTATCTATCTATTTATCATCTATCTATCTATCATCTATCTATCTATCTATCTATCTATCTATCTATTTATCATCTATCTATCTATCATTTATCTATCTATCATCTATCTATCTATCTATCTATCTATCTATCTATCTATCTATTTATCATCTATCTATCTATCTATCATCTATCTATCTATCTATCTATCTATCTATCTATCTATCTATCTATCTATCTATCTATCTATCTCTCTATCTATCTATCTATCATCTATCTATCTATCTATCTATCATCTATCTATCTATCTATCTATCTATCTATCTATCATCTATCTCTCTATCTATCTATCTATCTATCTATCTATCTATCTATCTATCATCTATCTATCTATCTATCTATCTATCTATCTATCTATCTATCTATCTATCATCTATCTATCTATCTATCATCTATCTATCTATCTATCATCTATCTATCTATCTATCTATCTATCTATCTATCTATCTATCTATCATCTATCTATCTATCTATCTATCTATCTATCTATCTATCTATCTATCATCTATCTATCTATCTATCATCTATCTATCTATCTATCTATCTATCTATCTATCTATCTATCTATCTATCTATCTATCACCTATCTATCATCTATCTATCTATCATCTATCTATCTATCATCTATCTATCTATCTATCTATCTATCTATCTATCTATCTATCTATCTATCATCTATCTATCATCTATCTATCTATCATCTATCTATCTATTTATCATCTATCTATCTATCATCTATCTATCATCTATCTATCTATCATCTATCTATCTATCTATCATCTATCTATCTATCATCTATCTATCATCTATCTATCTATCATCTATCTATCTATCTATCATCTATCTATCTATCATCTATCTATCTATTTATCATCTATCTATCTATCTATCTATCTATCTATCAATCAATCATCTATCATCTATCTATCTATTTATCATCTATCTATCTATCTATCTATCTATCTATCTATCTATCTATCTATCTATCTATCTATCTATCTATCTATCTATCTATCAATCATCTATCATCTATCTATCTATCATCTATCTATCATCCATCTATCATCTATCTATCTATCTATGTATCTATCTATCATCTATCTATCTATCTATCTATCTATCTATCTATCTATCTATCTATGTATCATATATCTATCAATCTATCTATCATCTATCTATCTATCTATCTATCTATCTATCTATCTATCTATCTATCTATCTATCTATGTATCATATATCTATCAATCTATCTATCCATCTATCTATCATCTATCTATCTATCTATCATCTATCTATCTATCTATCTATCTATCTATCTATCTATCATCTATCTATCTATCTATCTATCATCTATCATCTATCTATCTATCTATCTATCTATGTATCTATCTATCATCTATCTATCTATCTGTCTATCATCTATCTATCTATCATCTATCTATCTATCATCTATCTATCTATCTATCTATCATCTATCTATCTATCTATCTATCTATGTATCTATCTATCTATCTATCATCTATCATCTATCTATCTATCTATCTATCTATCTATCTATCTATGTATCTATCTATCATCTATCTATCTATCTGTCTATCATCTATCTATCTATCATCTATCAATCTATCTATCTATCTATCTATCTATCTATCTATCTATCTATCTATCATCTATCTATCTATCTATCTATCTATCTATCTATCTATCTATCTATCTATCACCTATCTATCATCTATCTATCTATCAGCTATCTATCTATCATCTATCTATCTATCTATCTATCTATCTATCTATCACCTATCTATCATCTATCTATCATCTATCATCTATCTATCTATCATCTATCTATCATCTATCTATCATCTATCTATCTATCTATCTATCTATCTATCTATCTATCTATCATCGATCTATCTATCTATCTATCTATCTATCTATGTATCTATCTATCATCTATCTATCATCTATATATCTATCTATCTATGTATCATATATCTATCAATCTATCAATCTATCTATCATCTATCTATCTATCTATCTATCTATCTATCTATCTATCTATCTATCTATCTATCATCGATCTATCTATCTATCTATCTATCTATCTATCTATCATCTATCTATCATCTATATATCTATCTATCTATGTATCATATATCTATCAATCTATCAATCTATCTATCTATCTATCTATCTATCTATCTATCTATCCATCTATCTATCATCTATCTATCTATCTATCATCTATCTATCTATCTATCTATCTATCCATCTATCTATCATCTATCTATCTATCATCTATCTATCTATCATCTATCTATCTATCATCTTTCTATCTATCTATCTATCTATGTATCTATCTATCATCTATCTATCTATCTATCTATGTATCTATCTATCATCCATCTATTTATCTATCTATCCATCTATCTTTTTTAAATTAATTATCTACTTCTTTCTATGCTCCCTAACAGCTGCAGAACTCCCTGCTGTATAGGTAGCTCTGATAGGGAATCATCACATAATCTATTTACAGCACTAGATGTAATGGATGAATAAAATGTTATTCCAGTCATCTGAAGATACGTAACCATGGCAACGTCCTCATGCCCATTGTCTAAATGCCCATCAAGGGAAAACTCTCCTTTGAGGAGGTCAATCACCTCTCGTCGGGCAGAGACAATAGTGGAGATGGGTTCAGATGAAGATGGGTTCTCACCTCGTGTTCCTGGACTCCTTTTCTCGTTGTGGGCTCTGGGAGCTCTATGCTCTGAGGGGCTGTCAGGATTGATGGAGGCACCACTGAAGTAACATGATGGTGGTCCATAATCCTGGGGTTTGTGCCTCACACACACATTCAGACTGTTATTAAACGGACCATCAGAGTTGTCTGCAGCTGTGATCAGTGGCACCAGGGAGAGATTTATATCCAACCTGAGGAGAACCTCTGGAGCTCTAACCTGATGTCCTGTTGTGGGATCCTGACAGAAGAGGTAATTGTTGAAAACACCACAACCGCTGAGGTGAGTGGATGATGGCTGAGGAAGAGAGACTTCGAAACAGGAAATATCAGGGAGAGTAAGAATAGAGCTGACGAGCATCTGATTAACAGGGTCTGTATGCAGAGTGGCTTCACTGTCTGTAGGATACTGGTGCTCAGAGAGTGAAGTGAAATCAGGCCCCCTTTCCTCCGAGTGTTCACTGTTTTTTGTGAATCCATCCACAGCCCTGTAAAAAGTTGTATTATTTTTTTAAGTCTTCTTTAAAGAAATAGTTCAGCAGTTATTAAATTAAATATATAGTGATAATAAATAATCCTACCCTTCAACGACGGCTCCAAGGTGTTGGCTCTCCTCCTCTGAGTCACCGTCATTGGTCAGGATAATGGGAGTGAAGCGTGTGGCACTGGAAGTGAAGGTTTCTGGGAGTTGGATTTCCTTGCTGACTCTATAGCTGTGGGGAACAGGGCCAGGCACAGGAGCAAGTCGACTCTCAGTGGCCGTGGGCACAAAGCCTACACATAGTCACAACAACGCCAGATACAATATCAGTGATATTGTCTCATGCAATGCAGACTGCAGATAACGCAACATGTGTAAAATATACTGTACATTTCAAGATAAACCATATTGCATGAGGGTCATCCATACTCAGGTGAAGCTGTCCTACCACTGTCGCTTTGTGGAGACTCGTCACACGAGCCCTGATGAGTTTCATTTGCACTCAAATCATCTGCATCACTGGACACTGGCTGAAAGAAAAGAGACTTTCAATACAGCTGTTCTTTATTGTAATGATCCTACAGTAACATCCTACATTTTAATCAGACAAAACAGGCAGACAAAGACACTGCCTTGGAGTGAATGTATCTATGTTGAGAAACAAAGCAAGTGTTACCGGGTGAACTCTCCTGATGAGGTCGTTCCACACGGCCTCTGCAGTCGTCCCTTGATGTGATAAGAAGTCACGACAGCTCTGGAAAAGATCCACATGAAAACAGAGAGATGAAAATAACACAATCAAAGATTAAATGAATTCAGCCCTGAAATAACAGGTGAAGTACTTATTAGTACGAGTATTTTGAAAAGAAGCAACTACTACAAAATGACTGACAGCATAATAATAAAACTCAATTATTTCATTTTGTCCTTCCTTGACAAAAAAAGCACTTTTCCAAAATTAATTCTGTATTTAAATTAGAGTTAATTTCTCTCTAAAAGGACAGGTCTATTTTCTCTCTGTGTTACATTTGCACATTGATATGCAAATCAAATCAGGATTTATTTTATAGAGAACTTCTTATAGAAGGAAATGCATTTTAAAGTGTTTTCCAGAGCAAGACATAAAAAAACAGAGGGGCAAAATAAAATAAGTCAGCATTACAGAGTAAAACAGAACATAAATGTCAATAAAATCAATAGGAATATTATTTTTTTTTCTAAAATAACTTTCCATGAGACAGCCTCATCATAAGAAATGAATAGGTAGGACCTTCCTCACAATTAACATGACTGATGGTGCATTCATGTGCTCCTCAGATGGTCCAACATGGATGCTATATATGTTGTATTTAATTGCTAAGAAAGGTTAAACAGCATGTTGATCACTGAAGGTTAAAGCTTCATCTAAAACAGGGACTATATATTTGTTGCAACCAGTATAAAACCCTAAAATGCCTTTACTGTACTGTTCTATGCATGCTCAAGTTTAGCAGGTAATATTTACCATGTTAGCATGCTGATGTTAGCATTTAGCCTAAACCACCACTATGTGAACGTGACAAACTGACAGGCTATTTGTTAATGAACACTGAACCCAAACTACAGCTGAGGCCGATGGGAGTCATATCAGTTTGAGCTATTGCAGACATGAGGTCATAAAATGAAACTACGATGTGCTAATTTCACCAGACAAAGGTCAGGGGATTACCAAAGTCAGCAAAGGTTCATCTTCTGGGAACCAGAGAAATCTATGATTTATTAAGAGATTCCACTAAAGCGGAAAAGGGTTAAAGGAAGAATGGAAATGCTGAAATACAAATGATACTTTTTTAGCCTTAATGATGGTCGGCCTCTCCATGGGCGTCTTCTTTGCCATCTCCAGCAGCAGCCTCTTCAGTTTGCGAGGCATTGCTAGGGTTTGATTGGGTGATAAATCGAACTTGGCTGCAGCCCAGAGAAGAGCAGCGACTCCATATACACAAACCTGTGGCAATACAGACAAGAGCAGAGAGAAGAAAAGCTACAAACACAGCAATCTAAAGGGGAAATTGAGCTTTAAAAATATATGAATGCAGCTTGTTCGGACCTTCTCAGTCACTATTCCATGTTCCTGGTATTCAGGAGCAAGATAGAATTCATCTCTGGTTCCTGCAAAGAACACTGACGTCAACAAAAGCCTGCAGACACTGTCGCCTTATATACTTAAGAATAAAATACATTTTTTATATAAGCAAGCAATTAAACAAATTAATACATGGAATTATGCTAGATGGCTGGGCTTAATTTCTCTAGAGCAGAACAGACTGAAATAGACCTACCTATGTTTTTAGGTTTAAGGAAAAGTACTACTCCTTCACTGCCCACATGTACTGTGTCCAGGCATAAATACGCTAATGGAAAAGAAAGAAATCAGCTGCAAGTGTAGGCAATAATATAATCTAATGCAAGCAAATGAAGAGGAAAAGGGATCAAATATATGTACATACACTAAAGTGTCAGGATCTCAGCTATTGTTACAGGAGCAGTTCATATTAAACACTTGTTCAGTGAATCACCTGGAAAGTCAGTGTAAGTCTGCAGTGATGACAGGCAGGTGTAACACAGAGCCCATAACTCATGGACTGTCAGCCTCCGTCCACAGCGAGTCAGTAGCTCTCTGAGAGAGATCCACTGGACAGAAGATAAAGAACCAACAGCTTTAAAAAGGAATAAGTTAGACCTGAGAGCTGCTCATCCATCCGTGGCCTCATTTCATTCAGCTATGATGAATCTTCCACATTGTTTTTGTGTATAAATGCTGACTACCATGTGATCACTGAAAACGTCCTTCTAAAAATGCTGCAAAACTCAGGATATCCCTTCATACAGAAGACTCAACAACAGGGTCTGAGCAACTGTTGTGACAGAAACACATATGACTTCATATGAATATTTGTGAAGCAATCCTAATTTACGTATTGATTGCAACTTATTAAGGTTGCAACTTGTTAGAGTTTAGGGTAACAAAACTACTTGGTTAAGTGTAATAAAGGATCATGGTTTGGATTGAAACAGATAGAGGCATTGAGTAACAGCCAATGACAGCACAGTAGGATAAACTAGGATAAACAAATGTCTTCTGACTGTCTAGTTCTTTTAAAGCTAAAAGGCAGTTTTGAAAGCTAAAGTTCATTTTGGACCTTGGAAATACAGCCAAAAATAGGAGACAAAACTTAATCCTAACACAAGGTCCACATAGCATTTCCTCAACTATAACCAGCTGTTCAAATAGGTCAAACTGTATGATGAAAATACAGAAATACAAACAAATCTCCATGTCAAGAGAACAAACTCCAGATGTGGCTGAAAACACGGACCTTGAGTTAAGATTATATTGTCAGGATAACATCTTAGTTTAACACATGATTTCAGACACATAAATAAATTTAGTTAATCCAACTGTTCACATTTCTGAACTGACCTACACCATCATAAGAAACCCTTTCAGGTTTTATCCAGAGGTGATTCTGCTGACAGGCAGCAAACTCCTCACCAGATATACTATGAGAAACAATGGAACAGCAAAGAGCCACAGATTGGAGAACCTATAGGACTGGCTAACCTCATCCTGAGATTCTTCATTGAGGCACAGCATGCTTTTGGTCATGTGGTTGTTTGGACTGTAGAGGCTCTGGTTCAAGGAGCCCTGATGTGTTTCCAGCGTCTGACAGGAAGCACAGGGAGACGTTGAATCCTGGGTGAAGTTATGAGATCCTTGAATCTTTGTGTCTTCACTGGACAACGTCCCTGAAGCGTCCCTTTGGTAGTCCACCACTGAGTGTGTACTGTCCTCAGTTCTGCTGTGAGGGTAAGACTCACAAGACACGCCCCGGTTGAGTCTCTGATGTCTTTTACTCCACACAGACTTGCAGCTCGAGTCTTCATCTGCTCCTATCTCAGTGAGGTCGGACACAGGCACACTTATATCTCCGTGAGGTGGAGGGGAAAGACACGGGGGGTTGTTGGAGTCTGGGACGGAGCAGGAGCGGTTAAGAGGCCCCCTCACCCTGTTCAGCCTCTGCTGGGCTCTCCTCTTCACTGGGGAGCTGTTGTGGGACCTGCAGTCCACATGTCCTTCACAGCTGTCCATGTCCTCCACCCAGAGAGAGAAGTCCCAGCCCCTGCACACCTGCAGATTGAGTGGAAAACAGTCATTTCTTAATGATTTATATATTAGTGAGCGTACAAAAAAGATGAAGGTTAAGACACCTGCAAAACTGTGGAAGTGGAAATGAAGGAACTTTAATCACATTTTTCATTGTTCTGACTCATCTCGCTGATCTTAGTGTAAATGCATAAGTTCAGAAATGTGTGAGGGGGTGAGACCAATTAGGGCCTAGTATGTGCAGAACAGAATCTTAGGCTACGATCACACTGACAGCCTTAATGCACAATTATGATTTTTGGTTTTTCACAAATGTGGCCTATAACAGACTCCAGTATGAACAGATATCTGCCCTGAACTGATCCACATGCACAAAAGAACAGCATCAAAAGACGTCACATGCAGCACGACGTCATACTTCTCCCTGAAAAAGTGTGTAGCAGTTGGGTTGTATTGGCTTGTATTGGCTGACAACAGATATGTGTTACCACATGTTGACTAACTTGTTTGTCGTTGTAAAGTCCTCCATTTGCTCGATTGTCTGATCATTTTACAAGGCTGTGCTCCATGTCCTTATGTCTATTTACATTAAATAAAGGAGCTGAACTTCAGGTCATTCATGGCTTCGTAATGAGGTGAGGTTTCCCTCGGTGAGCTGGTGAAAATCACTCTGATTACTTCACTAACAAAGGAGGCATTCAGTCCTTCTGCAGGGGGTCGATCATCAGTTCTGGTCAGCCTATAGAAATAATCTATTCTATACGTTTTTCATTTGTCAACTAGAGGCAGCATCGGCTCAAGGTTATGCTGCAACATTAATAATAATAATAATAATAATAATAATAATAATAATAATAATAATAATAAAAAGAAGAAAACTAATTGTATCAGTGGATCAACCAGGACCACAGCAGCAGGTGCAAAACGAAAAAGCACAAAGACTCCAGGGAAGAGGGGGTGCAGATAGAACAGTGGTTAGAGCTCGCGCCCTATGTACCGAGGCTATAGTCCTCTAGCAGTTGACACGGGTTTGAGTCTGACCTGTGGCCATCTTCCCTCCACTCTCTCTCCCACATTTCCTGTCACCTCTTCAGGCTGTCCTGACAATAAAGGCAAAAAATGGCCAAAAAAAAGACTCCAGGGAAGAAGCCGCATTAGTAACATGCATTAACGATACAAGAAACTAAGTGTGGACAGGGAGACAAGGAGAGTGAAGCTCAGTGCATCATGGGAAGTCTCCCAGCAGTCTAAGCCTATAGCAGCATAGCTAAAGACTAGCCTAAGCCAGCCTTAATTCTAAGCTTCATCAAAAAGGAAAGTTTGAAGCCTCCTCTTAAATGTAGAGAGGGTGTTTGCCTCCTGGACCCAGACTGGAAGATGGTTCCACAGCAGAGGAGCCTGATAACTGAAGGCTCTGGCTTTATTCTACTTTTGGAGACTCTAGGGATCACAAGTAACCCTGCATCCAGAGAGCGTAATGCTTATTTTAGTGATGCAGTGATGCTCAACAAAGACTAAAGTTTATAAAAACAGAATATATAGCTGATGTTGGTGAAACCGTGTCCCTCTGTGACACAGAGACGGACACTTCCCAGTGACAGGCCAGTGTTTGTGGGGTTTGATCCTCAACAGGAGCCTCATTTTCTGGGAGAACCAGAATCTTCGCAGACCAAAGTTTTAGAGGAGAATGCAAAAGTTTCTTTTTTTCCAGTCCTATGTTAGCTTAGGGGCTAAATAACAGAAACTGATGAATGGATGATGATGAAATAATATTTCTTCCAGGGCATCAGCCTTTCATAAACCGGTTGTAGTAACACACGTGTCACATACCTGCTGCATGGACAAGCCATTTGCTTTAATGGACCTGTCACAGAGGCCTTTGGTGTTATCGTCCACACTTTTAAGGACACATTTGGGTGTAGGATGTTGCCATCTTGCCTCCCAGGAGCCTTCCTGTCCATCTATATGTGTAGAAAGAGAGCAACTAGTGCTAAGAGCAAATACAGCAGCCACCAACAATTACATCTGTACACTGAGATGATGAAATGACCTTGGAAGGCTGATAGTGATTCAATGGAGAGCACCCGGCGGCCAATAGAAGACAGCTTCCGGCACACAGCTGCAGAGGAGGTATGAGACAGCCTCGCTTCAGCCACAGTGAGGACGTCCTGTGGGAGGAATAAACACGCAGGTTTGCAATGTTCAAAATAAAACACAGAACATGATCCTGTTCAACTGCAAATATTATATAGGAAAATATATTATAGTATATTATAGGAAAAACTATAGTCTGCAATTCTAAGCTCAAAGAAGACAATAATCAATAAAATATACAATTCTTAAAATAAGGAATGTGTATATATTTCTAAACAGTTTATAATCATGTAATAATACGGTGGTGTGTAGCTGAAGCATCAGCATCACATCTCCATCATCACTTCTGACCCACAACAAGTGTTTGGTGGGATCAGCAGGGAATATACATGTGCCTGTTTTTTTCTTCTTATAGTCACTATTTTGCTGTGTTGGTGACATCTCTGTGCATCAGCCTTTTAAAAATGTGTTCATAGGCAAAAATACAGACAACCTTCAACATGTATGACAATATAACAACATAACCGCACATAAAATGAAAATGATGAATTTTGTGTCCAATGACTCAGACACCTCAGCTACTGGAAAAATTCAATGGTGACCATAATCTCTAATATAGCAGAATAATGTTCATTAATATATTATTATTTTCTACTGTTACTGTATGGAGGTGGGACTTTTCTGTGATGAACTGGTGACTTGTCCTGGGTGAACCTCACCTCTCACCCAGTGTCAGCTGGGATAGGCTCCAGATTTAAGATGTGAAAGGTTGTTCAGTGAAACACGTTATTTTTACTATTACTATTACTGTTACTATGACTACTGAAGAAAGTCTCCATGACATTTTTTTTTATCATATATATTTTTTTATTACACTTTGAGCTTCATTTTTTTGGATGAGATTATTATATAATT
>CM075193.1:25723116-25740616 GCA_037577475.1 Chaunax sp. Z400
CTTTGTAGTCAGCAGCTCTGTAACAGTCAGGAGGAAGACAGATAGCCGTTGTCCATGACGCACAAGCCTCCCAGGTGATGGTGACTCATGTACGCCTACTACAGTTAGCCCAACAAGTGTATGAGCTCTCCAACAGAGAACAGCCGGCCCTGCTTCATAAGAAATGGAACATCTTGCAACGTTAAACCTTGTGGGAAAATTAGCAACTTTTCTGAGTCATCGCTGTATGAAAACCATTGGAGGACAGTTTGTTACTCAGTGATGCCAGCCTTGCTACATAATAGTCACACACAACTGCAGTATCAGTTAGCAGAGATGACTGATGAGTTGTTCTGGCAACAACTATTTTCAGTGACATCCATCATCACAGCCCTCAAGGTCACTCTGACAGTCGTAAAGGGAGAGTGTTGGTGTGTGAGAGCACAGGATTGGCTGTTCAAGAGTGCGTCAGCTCGGAATTTCATCACTGTTGCACAAAGACTTCAACAAAATGGAATCAATAGATGTAGTGGGAAGTGTCGCGTTATGATTAATGATGTATGCACTCTGTTCAGGATGAACTAACATGAGGAGGGTACGTGGTGTCTGTGTTTCTTTCTCTATCCACTGATGAATCATAGGTGAAGGAGTGAACACAATAAACAATAAAGCCTCACAACACATGAAGCAGGACAGGATTTCACCTGACACAGCGATCAAAACATCTCCTCTGGTGCCGACTACAGATTCAAAGATAAAAAGACGCAACACTTTAAAGGACGCTGTGATGTGTTGATCTAATCACTGCTCATCAATTTGTGTCATTTGGCATCATGGAATAAGTGTTGTAGAGAGGGAACGATAAAGAAAAGACGAGAATACTAGAGAGATGAACGACAAAAAAGAAGGAGGGAGAAGAGGTGAGGGATGATATTTATTCTACATATTATATATATATGCCTTACAGCATGATGAAGAAGATGAAGAAGATGAAGAAGAAAGATGTGCAAACTGGAGCCGACCTGCAGACCTTGAGATGCTGATATGATGGCAAGTTGATGATGATGCTTAACCATCCAAAATTAAAAGATTATAAAAAAAATGTCATTTTTATTGTAATTACAATAAGACTATTGGGATATTTTTTTATTCATCAGTCCAACTGTATCTAAGGAAATGCTCCTACTGGTTCAAATCAACATGTACACACATAAAGTTTTTCATAATACACTTGAAAAACATTGTTCATTAATAATATCTAAAGATATCTAAACATATTCTAAAATTCCTAATTCCAGTTTGAGGTATCTACAAGATCATTTTGACTGGATAAAGCTAAATTAAAAATATCTAAAATAGACATTGTAGATATCTTGGATTGAGGAAAATTGAGGAGATACTGAATAAATATGACTAGAAAAAAAATTTGTAGATTTCTTAAACTGGAACTATATCTACTTGCAGATATCTCCAGCTGAACTGTAGATATTTGGAATGAGAGACTCCATAGAAATGAGTGGGAAAAGTGACATTTGTCCCAGGAAGAAAGAAACTGAGGATATCTGAACTATTTTCATTAATTATGAATAACAGAATTACAGACATCTGGAATACATTAAATTACAATGTTTTGCTATATGATGGGAATGACAGGTCATTAATATGTTTTATCTAATCTGTTATGTTGTCTGGGTTCTAAAGGATGCGTGTACCAAGATTAATAATAAGGATATATTTAAGAGTTTACCAGTCAGCCTGATCATAGCGTCATTTGATTTGACAGCCCAGCTGTTGGTTACATGAAGTCAGCCCAGAATCAGAATATAAAAATAAGGCTGGTATAAACTGTCCTGAAAGTGGTTTCATTATTGGACAAATATATATATATATAAATAAATATATATATATATATATAAATAAATATTTACAGTGCAATATGTTTAAATTCTCTGCTACATATACTTGAATTGTGTCATGTGTCATGTTAAATTGTTGTTGTCTCACCACTAGGCCTGTATATTCTCTTGATATGTTTCATATATATTGTGTGCACCCTTTAATTTCATTGTACACTGTATAACAACATTAAAGGCTTTCTATTCTCTAATGGCCGTGTGCTGTGGACTCACCACTGAGCTGCTCCATGAAGCAAACATTCCCATGGGCGTTGAAGGCCAGAGTATCTGGTGTTAAACACAGGGTGTGGAAGAGGTGGGAGGGTCTTATGCTCTGCAGCGCCAAAACGCACTCCGCACACACCGCCCACACCTCCTCCTCAGACAGACAGCTGTCCCGCAGAGAGAGGATGTCTGCCAGAGACACGTTCTCCTGTGGACACACAGGACATAAGAGGTTTCAGCAGAAGCCGGACTGATTTAACTGATATCTTAAAAAGTAACATGTATTTCTTAACATGTGAGGTTAAAGTTTAGTACTAAAGCTCTGACCTTCCTGTTCTCTGCAGCACAGAGGGAGAGAAAACAGAGTTCTACCTAAACCCTGGAGACACTAGATCCTACAGGTGGATGCTGGGTGGAGGTACTAAATAATGCAGTCATATTGTAATGATGCAGAAGCAAACAGAATGGAAGTTTAAATATGCTAAGATGAGGGTCCCTATTTGAACAATCTAAAGCACATGGTCTAAAGTAAGGCACAAGCTGCAAATGGGCTTGTATTCGGTCCCTTAGTTATTCATAAGTGTGTTTTAGGGATAGAATCAAACAAATGAGAGTGTTATCTCTCAGATGCACCGATATTTAAACGAATGAGGATGCTGTGATCCCTGTCTGTCTAATTCTACTGATGTGCTCAGATTGCAGCATCAGGCTGGTCTGGTCATAAAAACTGTCAGTCTGATTGATAGCTGATGGGATGGGTTAAATAATACATCACTGACATGAGGAATATATTAATGACTGACCTGCAGCAATCGTCCAGCAGAGACGATAAGTGTCTGTCCTGTCTGTGTCATTTTCAATGAATACAGCAGCTTAACATCATCAATAATCATTTAAATCTCCCAACGCGTTCACAGCGTCTAATGTTAATGTTCTGTGTTCTTCGACATATCCAAAAGGTAAAAACAGTCCAAAAATCATACAAAGAAACTTTTGGGAGTGAAGCAGCTGTCCTGAGGCTTTGTCCATGTGAGTCTAAATATACTGAGCAACAGTAGAAACTAATAGAAACAAACTGAAGAAACAAAAACATATTTTTTTAATGTCATGCCATCCTGTTCATATTAAATATCAAAGGTAAATTATGGTTCACATGTTTATTCATCCTTTAGCCATACAGAAAAATCATTTTTATGCAGATTAGTGGGTTTTGGCTTAGTGTTTATAGGTCAGAAAGTGTGGATGGTGAGACAGAGAACAACAATAGTCACTACCGTGCGTGTCTACCTCCAGCATTTATCACTACTTTACACCTCCTGAATGGATAAGATGTTATTCTGGACTTGTAGGATGACATCATTCTTCCTGCAGAGCTGTGACAAGTTGTTCATGTGTTGCTGGAGCAGGATCTCTCTCTCTCACCTGGTGATCCTGAACGTCCCACAGATGCTCTATTGGGTTGAGAGCTGGTGAATATACTGGCCAAGGAAGGACAGCTACATTGTTCTGGTCCAGGTAGGCTCCTCCTGACAGACATGAGCCACATGTGGTCTGGCATTGTCATGCATGAAGGTGATGCCTGATTGCTGTATCCTGGGAATGACATGTGGACCTAGGATCGTATCTCAGTAACAGATAGCTGTCAGTGTACCGTGGATGTGGACAAGGTCTGACCGTCATCCATTAGCAGTGGCTCCCCACATCATGACATCTAGGGTTGCAAAGGGGCGGAAAGTTTCCAGAAATTTTCCAAGGGAAGTTTAGCTCGGGCATTTTGGAAATTTTGAAAAAAAAGATTTTATCCTATTTTCTCCCCAAAAACATTGTATGTGTCCTTGTGGTCTAATAAACATGTTGAATGTATTTCCTACCTCATAAATCATTCGCAAAGTGTTCTTTTGGGAATATGTTATATGTTTACAATGTAAACTGATTTCTTTATTTATTACTAATTGTTTTTGCATATTGAAATGCCTGTAAGTCTCGGCGACATTGTAAATGAGGGTAACCTCAACTGTCTATTCGAGAATAAATAAAGGTTTGAATGAATGAATGAATGAATGTTTTGAATGCTACAAATCAGTACAATGTTTACATCCTGCTTCAGTGTCTAATACCGATGAGTGGGGGGTTTAGGTTTTGGTTTCCTTATCAGCTGTCCAATGATAAGGAAACTGAAACCTAAATCCCCCAAGGCCCAAGGACTACATCCAGACTGCATCCACTACATCCAGTCAGGTAAGTTTTGATGATATTACTGTGGTAAATATATTTGATCTATGGTATTTAAGTTTAACTAGCAAATACTAAATCAACATGTGTTTATATAGTTTCTAGCTCGCCATTTTTCTGTTTATCTATTCATCTAGCCTATTTCTATTCATTTATCCATCAATTGTAAAATATTTTTAAAGACTATTCCAATTGTTTAGCTAACTATTTATATCTCTGTGCATGGCATTGGGCATTAGTGTTTTTCACAAGCTTTTTTCTCAACTTATTCTACAGAACAATGCCACGTGCACTATCTGACGTGTGGAGACATTTCACCCCAGCCAATGCAGAAGGAAAGGCTGTGTACATTTCAGGTCCAGGAAGAAGCTTGACTAAATGCCTCCATTTTACATTTTGAATGGGACTCATTTGGAGGGAATGAATAAATTAATTTTATTCAACATTCATGTTTTTTGTTGTTCCAGAATCAATTAAAGTTCTACTGTACTCACAAATAGACTTGAGTCAAAAATGTAATTTTTATAATTTGGATTAGGAATGTTTGCATGCATGTGTGCTTATGACAAAACAAAATGTTTATATTTATGTCTGTATATGACAAGGTAAATACAGTAGTATAAAATACCCCAAAATTCCCAGTTAATTCCCGTTAATTCCCGTTAATTCCCATTGAAAGTTTCCAACTTTGAGTATTCCCGGAATTTTGCAACCCTAATGACATCACCACCAAATGGTCCACTTCCTGGATGTATGCAGCAGGATAGCGTTCCCCACAGCAACGATAGACACGCCTACGACCATCAGCTCTGTGCAAGGGACTTGTGGACTTGTCACTAAATGTGATCTGCCTCCACTGTGCAATGAGCCATAACATCTGTAACATCTGTGCTACACGTGTCTGCAGAGTTCAGACCATCATCATCATCAGCATCCCAACTGTCTGGTCATGTAAGTTTAGTGGAAGTCGTGACATCATCAGTTGTTTCAGTAGGACATTAATTAGACCTGGTAAATTATCTCCTTGACCAGGTCTTTTCAATCATGCAGAACAAAATCTCACCAACATCATGGTTTACTCTGAAATGCACCAATGACTGTTATTTCTATGTTATGACTAAATGACGGTTATTCATGATTTAACAAGTTTTGGTTGTGGGTACTTAAAAAAGTCTATTTAGTGAATCACATGTTTGTTTGTTTCAGTAGATTAGAGCTAGTGAATGGAAATTACAGGGTTTTTAAAATTATGCGTTTCCACTGTTGCTCTGTATAATTTGTTCAGGTGAGTAGTGAGTGGAAGAAAGTGTACCTTCAGATGATGTCAGCGCTGATCTGTGCATCACTAATGTTCAAGCATTATATATAAGGCACATCTAATGCATCCTTTAATTAGAAGAAAGTACTGCAGATTTGACTTTTTCGAGGTTTTTGTTGGTCAATGGTTGAAATCACTTTCTGCTGCCTCAAAATGGCAATGCTCCAACAATGCTGCTGACCATACCTCATTGTAACACATGACCACACCTCATTGTAACACATGACCACACCTCATTGTAACACATGACCACACCTCATTGTAACACGACCACACCTCATTGTAACACATGACCACACCTCATTGTAACACATGACCACACCTCATTGTAACACGACCACACCTCATTGAACACCAACACTAACATGGGTGCATAAATGGACACAAATACATTTGCTACTTGACCAACATGGCTGCTGGTGGTTGAAATGACAACTGATCAGACACTAACATCGACACTTGTGCTGTGTACCACTTTACACTGGGGAGAACATACAGTAGAGCCAGGGGTAACATACTGGAATCTTTTTGGCCAATCCAGTGAATTAAAGATGCTTAAGTTGATAAAACATTTGGAAAGATGATTGTTTTTTAAAAAGTTTTAATAATTTGGGGGCCACAAGGACACTGGGCAGAACAAAGTGTTTTTATTCAGCAATAAATCAGTACTCTCTATCTCTCTGTACCTGTCATTCTGCTGTGAGGCATTACTACTGCTGTTTCTATTAGGTTTACATGATAACACTATGATGTCCAAGTTTAGGTTCAGGTAAGTCTTGATTGTGAATGAAATAAACTATTTTTTATCCTAAGGAAAAAAAACAATCAACATTAAAGAGTGAGGAAATATCTAAAGGGGAAAAACTAAATTTATGGGCTTGTACTTCACAATAAATTGTAATTATTTATTATTAAATATAATTTAATAATTATATTTATTATTTATAATTATATATTATTTATTTATTACACAACCTGTTACAACAAGCTGAGAGAACCAGGTGGGTCTTTGCTCCACTTCCTACGTTATACTATTTACAACATTCAACATTAGAAGGTATGTCAGCTGAATTTATGTGAAATAATAACACCTGCTGCTGACGGTCTTTAGCGGGTAGATACTGTTAAACAAAACTACATTCTGAAAGCAGGCATATTCTCTCATAATAAAAACACCACTGCTAAGACTCTTTTCTCATTGGCTCAGATCTACAGGCTCAGTCTGCACACATTTAATTTCCTCGGTGACATCATTAACTAACCAGGGATGAAGTGTTTGTCACAGACGTATACATGATCACAGTTTATTATTTTCATCCTGTCTGTCGACGGTCTGACGCCACACATCCCTTCTTCTACTGTCCTTCCTTCTTTCGGGAGGTAAAGAAAATCGTTAAAAAAAAAATGTTTTCTTGTTCGACATGCAAAATGTGACATGCAAAAAATTTTAGACTAATGTTTTTCAGTTTGGCACCGAAACGTTAACATATGTTTCATCCAAAATGAGACATGATCATGACATATTTGTAAAGGTTCAGACCACTGAGCATATTATAGCGGGACATAAACAAAACCTTCTAAAAGTGTTGTGTTTGTGTGTCAATTTCATGACTTATTTTGAAATGATTTATTTAATAATTTTATTAAGATTTGTGCTTGCAGGTTTCACTCCAATATCCAATAGTGATGATCTTCATAATGGAACAAAGGGTAAAGAAACACATTTAAACATCTTAAAAATGCTATTGTCTGTTTTTTTTTAATTAGCTGACTAATGACTTAGCTGACTGAAGTTTGAAAGAGTGAATACAAACATAAGGACATTTATCCCATTTTTAAAATGTCATATATAAAGCTAATAACAGCACAAGATCACAGCAGGAATCGTAGGTTAATGGAAATGATTTCTCCAAACCCATAAAAGTATGAACTTCACTCTGTGCGTAACGCTGCTATAAGATGTATCTCATCTATTTGAAGGCATTCAATACATCAAAAGTGTCCTAATTCTGACATTAACAGAAAACTCTAAATGTTCTTCAGCAGCACAAACATTTGGTGCATAAAAACATGAGCTGCTGCACACCATACGCTTTTCATGCAATGGAGTGACTCCACACACACTTATATGACCACATTACATCATCTGTGACTCTCTTTTAACAAATGGCCACATTTACCCTGCAAATGCAGTGATGTCAGAGATTCCATGTAGCCTCCTGCACAATGCTGCCATCTGATTATTATGGGATCTTCTGCTCAGTGTTAAACATAAAGCTGGCTTTGACTCAGAGAGACAGATAATGATAATGTTAAATTATACCACAGCATATCTCTCTCATTAGGACCTTTGACTTATTTTACTGCCTGCATCCTCTGTCACATTCAATGTTATGTTTTGTTGGTTCTATGACTCCTGTAGGTGCCGGTTGTGATGTGATCTG
This sequence comes from Chaunax sp. Z400, assembly GCA_037577475.1. Taxonomy (NCBI): domain Eukaryota; kingdom Metazoa; phylum Chordata; class Actinopteri; order Lophiiformes; family Chaunacidae; genus Chaunax; species Chaunax sp. Z400. The sequence goes on from CM075193.1 coordinate 25,731,210, forward strand.
GTGGATATAGAGCACAATTACACTGCAGAAAAGTGGCACTTCAAGCAGCAGCAGCCCCATAAATAGACAGTTCCCCTGGAGAACCGAGCAGAGGAAAGCTAAGCCTCCTTCATCCCCCTCAAGTTAAACACGTTGTCCTATATAAGTTTGCCTCTGAGCTCCACGGCTCTTGAGAGGCTGCTGGTGTGATTCCCTTTTCTGCACGCTGGGACTCAGAGAGGCAGCTAAAGGAAGAGGAAGTAGTCTTTGAGCCCTGTTTCAACAGTCACATCTGGAATCCATGGCACAAGTTCATTTAAGGTGTGTACTCTGGTGTCTTGGGTGTAACATGACATAAACCCCTCTGTCTCCCATTCCCTTTAAAGGCCTGGTGCAGGTGTACCTGAGGCGTTGCTACCTTAAACAGCACCAGTGGGCCTTCTTCCTCCACCATGTCCCAATTCTCTGTTCCATCATCTGTTTGACTGCATCTGAGCAAATGCACTGATTATTACCTTATTATAAGATCAGCACTCCAATCCTGCTACCAAACAGACAAACAGACAAACTGAACCAATCACATATCCTCTTTGGTGGAGGGATCCATCCACAAAAGAAAATTTTAAAAAAAAAAGCAGCATAGATGTCCAAAACCCAAAGAATGATACAAATACATGAGACAGAATTTGAAGCCCCCAGATTTTATTGAGATCCTTTTTTTTAGGGGGGGGGATCCTAACTTGGAACAACTAACTATACTTTAATGTGATATAAAATATTAATACATATGTAGTATTTTTACTTTTGATATTAAAAAATAATAAACAGATATAAATAAAAAAAATAATGTAATAATCAAAGGGCTTCAGAAAGACTGTTAATTCAAACCTGAGCAGATACTTTGGTTGCTACAGGAATAAAAAGCTCAGTGTCTTCTTTCTTCAGACTGAAGGAATGATTCTTTATCCACCATTTGACAGAAATCACAGTATTTATAGCTCCGTGGTCTGAAACCCTCTTTCTTACCTCGTCCTCCAGCAGAGGAGGCAGATGCTCCAGGTCAGTCTCCTCAGCTCTCCACAGGTATGTGACCGCTGCATCATTCCTCCAGGGCTCCATTGCAGCAACTTTCACTCCCTCAAGTACTGAAGCGAATTTTCGGCCCCGACAATAATAACGTTACCAGTCGAGACGGATGTCATACCCGAGGACTCACCGAGCGCAGCCGGGTCGCACGGACAGCGGGACACACGAATCCAGACACAGCGCCTCAGAGAGCAGAGGTACGGAGATGCGCCTGGATCTGTTCCGCCGGAGGAGGAGGCGGTGTGGAGGAGGAGGAGGAGGAGGAGGTGGCGGGGGAATACTGGCCAGCAGTCGGAGCAGAGAGCTGTTGTCAGCGGGCTGCAGGCTTCACGCCTCCGTCCACAACGTGACTCATCTTCATCACTTATTCCTGATGATCTCTTCTTATTGTCTTCAGTTTGACTGACGTCTGATGTCAGACATTGTCAGACCGACTTTAGATCCGCATCCCCCGCCTTCATGTAGTCTGCCTCCTGTGCTGAGTGAGGTCAACACAAAACTGCACACTGTCTGTAAGTTACCTCTGCCAAGCCAGCCCAGTTTCCTCATTACATCACCTAAAACCACCAGTCCCCTCATAGTGCGACCCTCATCATGTGGTCCTGGACCATGAAAACCTGCCCCTAGAATCTGGGTCTGATAGTTATTCTAGAAAAACTAGATTTCACTGATGGTGGTTTTCTTCAGGATCTAGATCAGGAACTGTTGAAGATAAATTTGACCCCAAACTGAATCAGTTTCAGCTACAATCTGATCTCAGGTCAGTCTGGATCATTATTATTATCTGTTATCTCACAGTAGTGAATCCTCTGTGAGCCCTATAAATTTGAACATTCTGGATCACCAGACCCAGAATATGACTTGGATCCAGATCAGACTCTGATGTGTGGTAGATCTGATGGTGATGTCATCACTTTTGTCCAATCATTGTTGACATTATCCAGGAAGTTAGGAGATAAAATCTGGTCATTGTCCTACAATAAAGAATCCTTTAAAAACATTCTGGATCCAGATGATGATCCGGATCAGCACCAGAATCTAAAGGATTGTTCTTTGGACCGTATCCTACCTCTGCAAAAAATAAAATAAAATAATAAAATATGTCTGTCTTATCTAATCTATCTGATATCTATATAATTATCTAATATTATCTGCGTAGGAATGAAAAGGTGGTGACTGCAGCAGATTTGCTGCTCCTCCACTTTATACCTGTGTAAGAAATGTCCAAAATGACATTTTAAGTTCTATGAGAAGACATGTTGTTTCTGCTTTCAACCAGTGTCAGAGGGACGGAGATAAAACTGGACGGACTGACTTCACACAAGTCTTTAATACAGTCAAACAATCACATATTTATAATGTATGCCATATAACATGCATAACATAACGTCTGACCTCAGCAGCAGATCCTTTAGGTCCTATAAGTTGTGAGGCCTTCATGGATCGAGCCTGTTTGTCCAGCACATCCCACAGATGCTCCATTAGATTGAGATCTGGAGACTCTGGAGGCCAAGTCAACACCTTGTTGTTGTGTTCCTCAAATCATTCCGATCCATTGCTCCATGGTCCAGTTCTGATGTTCAGGTGCCCACTGTAGGCGCTTTCGGTGGTGGACAGGGCTCAACATGGACACTCTGACCGGTCTGCAGCTACATAGGCCCATACTCAGCAAACTGTGATGCTCTGTGTGTTCTGACACCGTTCTATAGAGCCAGCATTAACGTCTTCACCAATCTGTGCTACAGTAGCTCTTCTGTAGGAGCCTTGGGTGCCCATGACCCTGTTGCTGGTTCAGTTGTCCTTCCTTAGACAGCTTTAGGGAGGAACCAACCACTGCAGACCAGAAACAACCAACAAGACCTGCAGAGTTCATGGAGATGCTCTGACATTTGGCTCTTGTCAAAGTCACTCAGATCCTTATGGTTGAATGTTTTTCCTGCTTCCAACACATGGACTTCATGTTCACTGGCTGCCTAATATGTCCCACCCACTGACAGGTGCCATGGTAACGAGATAATCAATGTTTGTCTCTTCAGCTGTCAGTGGTTAAAATGTTATGGCTGATATTTCTGCATTAAAATCTCTAAAGATGACAGGACCCATGTTATATTTTGTTGAGTTGTGTTCTTACATCAACCCAAATGTTTCTGGGTCATTTTATTTGGTCACCTCTCGCTAAAATATACGTGAGACAGTCGAGAATGAGGAGAGAAGTTGGTGAAAATGACTAGTATTAATAAAACCTCGTCTGTCATGTCAGGTAGATTTTCATCAGAAACGTTGTTTAACAATGACGACAACAACTCCCATGATCCCACGCTGCCTACGTCTCTGGTTTGTTTTATTGAGAGACTCTATCGTGACAGAAACTGTAAATTTAATGAGTGGATTCTAATTTAACCACAGCATACACACCAATAAAAGTCATTTAAAATGAATGTCCAATAAGGTAGATGACTGGATGCATTGGAGTTCCACATGTCTGCATGTAAACAGCATTGTACTGTATGTGTGCATGTGTTAGGGTAGGGATGCATATTCATCTGGCCCCACAGACTAACAATATACTGGCTTCATTTCTGCACTGCCTGGGTTAGTGGCTGCAGTAAGACTTGATATGTTGCAGCAGGACATATATGGACATAGCCTATGGACTCACCACATGATAATGTTTCACAGGAGGATGAGGGGGAGAGGAAGGAAGGACTGTGAGTGTATCACTGCATGCATTTGCATCTGGTTGGAGGTCAGCAGGGTCCCCCATTCTTCACCTGCAGCTGAACACTTAATTACTTCAGCTGGTTAATATTTCACATAATGAAAATGTATGTAAAAGGCTTGTCTGGGTAAAGGCAGAAGGTGTGTCTGCTACTTAGCACATCAGTCTCACTGCAGAGTCTTCAATCACAGAGATCATCACATGAACTGCAAAAACCCAAACCTAAGATGACATCTTAAATCAAGACAATATTTCTCTTGTTTTTTTGTCTGACACGACATTTCTTCTTACCAGGCAGTTTGTATATGATAGAATTTCACTTGTTTCAAGTTATTATTGAGTAGATATTATAATAATATTGAAAAAAAGATCTGATCTGATAACCTTTAATAGATAGGCAGGTTTTTAGAACACATTTTATTTGTTGTTTTTAGAACAAATTTTATTTGTTGTTTTTAGAACACATTTTATTTGTTGTTGTTAGAACACATTTTATTTGTTGTTGTTAGAACACATTTTTGTGTTGTTGTTAGAACACATTTTATTTGTTGTTTTTAGAACACATTTTATTTGTTGTTTTTAGAACACATTTTATTTGTTGTTTTTAGAACACATTTTATTTGTTGTTTTTAGAACACATTTTATTTGTTGTTGTTGAACACATTTTTGTGTTGTTGTTAGAACACATTTTATTTGTTGTTTTTAGAACACATTTTATTTGTTGTTTTTAGAACACATTTTATTTGTTGTTTTTAGAACACATTTTATTTGTTGTTTTTAGAACACATTTTATTTGTTGTTTTTAGAACACATTTTTGTGTTGTTTTTAGAACACATTTTATTTGTTGTTTTTAGAACACATTTTATTTGTTGTTTTTAGAACACATTTTATTTGTTGTTTTTAGAACACATTTTATTTGTTGTTTTTAGAACACATTTTTGTGTTGTTTTTAGAACACATTTTATTTGTTGTTTTTAGAACACATTTTTGTGTTGTTTTTAGAACACATTTTATTTGTTGTTTTTAGAACACATTTTTGTGTTGTTTTTAGAACACAGCTCCAGGTCTGCACTTCAAAAATGATTTGCTAAAAGAATTAAACACTGAATTAGTGAAATTACCTGTTCATGCAGCAAGATAATTTTTCTTGTCAAGAAATCTTAAAATGAGTTGATTAGTCTAGAAATAATAGACTAGAAAAATAGCACATAACTTAAAACAAGATAATCAATCCCACGTTTTCAGATCTAAAATGTTTCATCTTGGCAGGTGCATAATAATTTGAAGTTTGATAGCTGACTCATCTCCATTTGTCCTTCAACACCTCAAGTTACCATATTGACCACTAGATGTCATTCCTGTATAGAGAGCAGGGAAGAGCTGAAAGTTGAAACCACAGACTGAACTGGATAATCACGTTTAACGGGTTTAGTGAGTGAAGCCACCACCAGCTACAGGACATCATGCATTTACATCACCTTCTGTTTTTATAGGATGAGGGAACCTGTTCCAGCACACAGCTGTGATTTCAGCTGGATTTCTGTCACACTGACAGGAAAATCCTGAGGAGCTCTGATTTCTCCATTTCAGAACATTTGGCCACATTTAGGCTTCAGGAGCCGAATCACAATCACAATCTGAGATTCCCAATGAAACTGATGACACATGACTTTCTGGAGCACAGTACAGCTCTGAGCTGTTTACGGGGGGGATATAGTCTGAAATAAATCCTGGGCATAGCCAAGGTCTTAGAAATGCTTGAGAGATGAATCCCCACAATGCATCTCTACCACTTACAAAAAACTACACTGCAAAAATGTAATTATAAGAAACAAATACTTGACTGAGAAGATATTGTCTATTAATAAGTGATTTATCTGCCAATGGAAAATGATTTTTAAAAAAGATTTTAAAAAGTGAGACATCTTTTGAAACATGTCAAACTGCTCGTTCCAAGCACATGATAAGTAAAATATTCTGACTAGCTTGTCAGGTCAGTTCTTCTTTCACTGTTTGTTTCATCCTTAGTTTGAGCGAAAAGATCTTAAAACCAGAGATGATTCATCGTTAACATGTACAAACTGAGATCAGCCTGATAAACAGGATTTAAACCATCTTAATGCAGTTCCTTTAATGCCAATTAAATATTGGAGTCTCAATGGTATCAAACGCAGCTCTAAGACTTGATAAGACGAGCACAGAGACAAATCCCTCATCTGGTGCCATTAGAAGGTTGTTAGTAACTTTGACCAATGCTGCCTCTGTGCTACGATGCTCTCTGAAGCCTGACTGGATATCCTCAAATAAACTGTTATTATGTAGAAAATCACACAACTGTTTAGCAACTGCTTTCTCTAGAATTTTAGGGAGGAAGAGAAGATTAGATATAGGTCTGTAGTTAGCTAGGACCTCTGGATCAAGAGGTTTGATTACAGAAGGGGTCTTGATATCAGAGGTGATGAATATTGTCTCTAATAAGGAGAATTGTATCATTAAATAAACAGTTTGGTTTTAGAGCTGTTCCAGTGTTTTATATAAGGGTCACTCTGACCTTTGCAAACTTTGTAAATGATTCTTCTGTTTGTAGGATACATCTTCATTGTCTGGATGTAGAGGAGGGGTACAGTGGTTATTGGATTTAACACACACATAACAAAGAGCTTACTGTAATCTCCTGGCTTCACTCCTCCATCGTCATCCTCTCAATTCTCCTCCCTGCTCCCCAGCTGTCCAGTTCTCTCTCTCTGCTGAAGGAGGGAGGAGGAGGATGGAGGATGGAGGAGGAGGAGGAGGAGGAGAGGGAGCTGGCTGGCTGTCACAGACTGCAGCAGCCTCTTCGGTCCCAGTAATCCACTGGATTGTTGTGTTAAAACCATCACATGACTCTCTGCTCCCTTCCAGTTGTACGCTGTTGCGTCACCATTAGAGGAAGCTATAAATAACAAAGAGGGGTTTGGGGGGGGGAGGACTATGAAACCATTAAAACAACAACAACGCAGACTGGCAGCTACTCCTCCTGAACCCAGCACAGCTTCGGCTCAGAGAGTACAGTAATATTCACACTGATCTAACATGATGAAGACTGAGATGCATCAAGATATTCACATTATTCTGTGGCTGAGACAACAAAAAAGTGACAGAATAGACTGTAGAAATGAAGAAATATAAAAAATGAATGATTGATTTTAGAAGATAGACTGAAAACAAGTGAATTCATCTTTTAGTGCAGTAAGATAATTGAACTTGGTAAGATTTTTAGAATGAAAATATATATATATGAAATAAATATATAAATAAAAATGATCTAGGCTTTATAAAAGTGAGAAATGTGGATGAATTGTTTTGGTTCCTGAAATGGTCCTAAGTTCACAGAAGCAGCAAAATATGTAGATGAAAATTAAGTAAATGTATTATTATCATCATCATTATTATCATCACGATTATTATCATTATCATTATCATTAATATTATTATTATCATTATTATTATTATCATCATCATCATCTTTATCATTAATATTATTATTATTATCATTATTATTATTATCATCATCATCATCTTTATCATTAATATTATTATTATTATCATTATTATTGTCATCATTATCATTATTATAATTATGATATTCAATGACAATCCATAGTTTGTCTTTCTAATTGTCATATTTTGTCATTATTTGTCTCATCCAGTCTGATATAATATGTTATGGTTCTCATCATTTCCTGTTCTTGTCTCATGTCTTGTGCTTTTCATTTCCTGTTATTTTCTTGTCGTCTGTTTTGTCCCATTGGTTCCCTTGTTCCTGTGTTATTCTATGTTTTCAGTTCTCATTATTCTCTCTCCCTGTCTGTTATATTGCTGCACCTTTCTTTCTTCACCTTTAAGTTTTCCCTCTTCATTTTTCCCTCCACTGTGTCTGGTTATGTCCACCTGGCTCCAGTTGTTTCCTGTCCTCTGTGCCTCCATTCTGTTAATTTAGTCTGATTCCTCTGTTCACTGCACTCTGTTGCTGATGTCACTTCATTCAGTCAAGGCTCTGTAGTGTTTCTCAGTGTTATGTAAGTTTCCGTGGATTTTTCCCTGGTCTCATTTTTGGTTGATGGTTTTTGGTTTTTCTGTTACTGATGAACTTTATTTTGGCTTTTTTATTTATGGACACTAATTTGCCTGTAAGCTGAACTCTGTTATTAAATCAGTGTCTTTGACTCATGTCTGGGTTCTCCATGGAAATGTGACAATACTTTGTTTTCTGTTGTCTTACTATAGGTTCAGATGAGATGTTTTTACTTGGGTTATACACTCCAGTTATACATAATTATATAATTATGATAATTATATAATGACCCAGATATGCAGATAATAAAGCAGCTAAGTTTAGCAGTTGAGGCTCGATGCAGCCTTGTTGGAGGTTTTCACTCCTAAGTGCCCTTCTGGTGGATTTGTGATTTTCTTACTGTACCGACTTACTGTTCCCAGATTCTATCCTTCTCTCCCATTTAAATATTTTCCCGTAAATGGATATTTTTAAGCTGTAATGTTGCTGGAATAATCGCTGGTTCTTCTGTTTGCTAGGCTACATTTTGCTCCTGTAAAGCAGGTGGCAGAATGTAAAACATTAGCTGTAAGGAGGATAAACATTGTTTATGGAATTAGTATTGTAATGCTGCAAAGTGTGAGGCAGAGGAGCTGAGACAATGTGGCTTTTAGTTCCTAGTATGGGTAAAGTTTCAAACAACCTGGATCCTACATTTCCCATAATTCAACTCAATTAAGTTTTCTTCAATTAAAGAAATAAATTATTGATCTGACAAGATACAGACTAGAAACAAGTGAATTTGTCTGCCAAGTTTCATGTGAACAGGACAGAATGACAGCTTAAGTTAGAACAGGTTAGAACGTCCTCCTTAGTTTTAGGAGAACCAACATTCCCCCCTTTGTGCAGCACCTGCTGAGTGGTGAGGAAAAACCGGAAACAGGCAGAGGCCTCGGAGGAGAACCCGGATAAGGTGGGCATCCCTCTGCCTTGGTAGATAAGCCAGGACTGAAATTAGGAAAAATATCCAGGCTTTATAAAAGTGAGAAATCTCTCGAAATATGTCAAAATCAAAAATCAAAACTAGCTTGTCAAATCTTCATTCATTGTGTCTCTTTCTTAATTTGAGTAAGAAAACTGATTGAAACTGATCAAGACAATTCTGCTCAGTTAAAGAATGTCATCATTAACGTTTCTGTCTTAAAATGATAGAATCAAGCTTAACCCAGCAGAGACTGGGTCAGAGGTAGGATACTCCAGAACTGACAATCATCATACTGAGAGGTGATAACCACGATGGCCTTATTTGAAAATGATTGTATTGAGGACAAATATCTACACCAGTCAACCATGACAGTATAACCACCTGCCTGATATTGTGTAGGCCCCCTTTTTACTGCCAAAACAGCTCTGACCCATCGAGGCATGGACTCCACCTGACCTCTGAAGGTGTGCTGTGGTGTCTGGCACCAAGACGTTAGTTGTGAGGTCGGGCCTCCGTGGATCGGACTCATTTATCCAGCACCACAGATGCTCGAGTGGTTCGAGATCTAGGGAATTTCAAATATGTCACTCAGATCCTTTTCCTG